>LPNX010045908.1:176032-259876 GCA_001517045.1 Pseudotsuga menziesii
CCCATTTCAGCCTTGAAATGTAGAAGCAGAAGCAGAGATCTAATGGAATTCTATAAAATAATTCAAGTGATCTAATGGAATTCTATAAAATAATTCAAGTGATATATGTATAGATTATGGTTATGATTATTTGAAATGCAAAAGCAGAAGCAGAGATCTATCAAGCACCCAGAGGGATCAAATCTCCCGAAGTGCAAACCTCTTCTCAGGTATTGCACTCAAGGAGGTTTGCACCATGGGAAATTTGATCCCTCTCGGCTCTTGATAGAGCCTAGGATTTGGATCTACGCTGGTTTAAGATAAAAGCTCACAAATTTGCTTGGTACATATATAATGTATAACTGATCTCTAACGAGGAGTATGATCGTTAGGATAGATAACAAACTTAGATTAGATATTTCAACAATATAAACAGTTTCTCGTTAATCTTTTTATCCGGAGCCCGCTATTCTATGCAGAATCAAAAGGCCACTGACCCCAGGACTAGAATCGTGTACAGGACAGGTAGGCTCCTTACCCCCACTACGCAGTACACAAATTAAAATGACTTCGAAAAGCGTTAATGAACATAAGAAGTTACGCAGATCATGAAAACATTGAACAGACAATGATCTATATTCCTGATACACTATGGTGAACATGATCCTCTCTAGGCTCTAACGTTACCTTGAGACCATGTTCCATGAACATAGTAAGCCCGAACTTGGGCTTCACAGGATGCTCGGGATCGATTCTCATTCGGTAACGCAGAAGAACATTAGCGGCCACACACTTCATACTGAAATAAGCCAGCTCCCTTCCCAGGCAGAGCCGAGGCCCAGCATTGAAGACGGGATACTTGTAATCCGATTCCTTCCTGCAAATCCCTGCATCTCGATCAATCCATCTCTCGGGCTTGAATTCCCTGCAATCCTTACCCCACACGCTCTCCATCCGATTCGTGGCATAAATAAAATACAGAAGCTTTGAGCCCTTCTTCACATAAGTCCCATCCGGTAAAAACACGTCGCGTACTGCTTGCCTGTAGCTGAGGGGAACAGGAGGATAGAGTCTCATAGCTTCAGACAGAGCGGCATGCAAATACTGCATGCCTTTCAGATCATCGTGACTAAAGCGAAACGTATTGAAATCGTAATTAGGGTTATAATTACTGAATTTAGCCTTCAAGATCTGGTAGAGTTCCGACAGAATTTTGATCTCTACGTCTGGATGTTGGGTTAGCAGCCAAAAGAACCATGATAACGCCAGAGAAGACGTATCTCTCGCAGCAAGGATTATGCTGAGACACAGATCTCGCACAGATTCCAGAGTAGGAGAACGCCCTTCTTGTGTTTCCAGGTGGATGAAAGTAGACAAGATGTCTCCACAATGTGCTCGGTTTTCATTCCTCAGTTTCTTCAGCTCCGCCATTTTGAACGTCACAAGCTCCGAAGCATATTCAAGTATTATAGCCATGGCTCTTCTGTGCTTTCTCTCAAAGCCAACATTGAGAAACTTCATCACTTTCGATAGAAATGGCGGAGTAATGAGGCGGTAAGTGCAGGATTCGATGGCTTCATCAAAGGTTCCGGCAAAGGGAACCTCTGGAAGATTGGGTAGCAGAAACCCGACATCTTTTCCCGATATAGTCAGACATATGTCATCGAAGTTCAAGCGAAGCAAAATGTCCTGTAAATCTAACGAAGATTTGTTTTTGCAGGATTCTTCCAGGATTGGAATGAGTCTTTCCAGAACTAATCTTTGTATCTGATTTATGTTCTGATCGCGGAAACTGGCGCTGCTCATGGCTATGGCCGTGGCCTTCCTCTGCCTCTTCCACGGCTCCTCGTCTGCCACAAAGAGCCCGTCTCCGAAGATGTCGAAGAAAACGGACTTGAAGCTGGGGCCTCTCGGGAAATTGGTGAAATCGTCTTTGAGAATGTACTCTAGATTTCGCGGGCTGGATGTGACCACTTCGAAAAAGTGCTTGCTCCCAAACGGTCCCTTGAATGCGAACGTCCCGCCGTTGCGAATAACTATTTCCGCTGCCCATTCGTATGCGTTGCTCAGATTCCATATGAGTGAAGGCATCATACCCACAATTGGCCAACTCACAGGATCGCCTTTGCATTTTCTCGATTTGGTCAAGTACCATATAATAGCGGCACTCACAGCGAGCGCAGTGATGAATCCGCTGAAGTGGATTTCCATTTCCATATTTTAACTGTAATAATAATAATCAGAATGTTAGGACGAACTCAATTCCGTGGATTAGTTCAAAAGTCTATACTGCTAATGAAAATGAATCTTATGAAAACCAAACCCTAAGGACCGACAATATGCACCATACCTCAAATGAAGTGTTTCAGGGAAGAAACTTTCTCGTTCAGATTGGCATTGACAACCAGAGAACTTATAGGAAACTTTTAACAAATTTCAATCTATTATAGGGAAACAGAGCCGTGGGAAGGATGGTACCTACTACCAACCCAGGCTGGATTCCATGGTTCACATAGCATTTCTTTAGCTATAACCTCCTCAGGAATTTAAAGCATTAATCTTTGCTTTAGCCCTCAGAAATTACATAAAATATATTCATTTGAGAATAGTCTGATTTGTTAAAATTTATTTTTATTATTAAAATATATTTAAATTTCAATTTTGTAAAATAAAAAACACAAAATACTAAAAAAAATAAAACATTTCAATTTCAATTTTGACCCCCCAAAAAAAATGGACCTATCCCACCCAAATCATAGAACTTTTGGGACATCAAGGAAGAGCCACAATTTCAGAGAAGCAAAGCTATCATATTTTAAGAAGTGATGAAGGAAGAGCCACAATTTCAGAGAAGCCCAGCTATATATTTTAAGAAGTGATGAAGGAAGAGCCACAATTTAACTGACATGACATGGGCATGTGCTGTCATTTAAATAAACGAAATTATGACTCGAGTTGATGTTGTACGCTAAAATGACGAGAACCCCTTGATCCTCCCAGGTGGCCACACGCACTTTACGACCAAGGGTTGATTTTGCACTTCCTTCCCCAATCACGATTAATGTAAGTTGTCAGGTATAGTTATAAACATTCTCTTACATATTAAGTATGGTTGATATATTTCTTATAGGTAGTACGTAGCTATCAGTAGAACCATATATTAAGACGGTTAATAAACTATTAATATATCTGATATAAGATTCCTTACGCTTCAGGGAAGCCAGCACGGTGTAGATATGGGTACAACTACATAAATGTGGTTGATATATGTTTTTAAATTTAAAAATATTATTAAATGAAGAACATTAACATTATTATAATGGTTTGAACATATCAATTTAGTGGTTGTTATAACATTTATAGAGTTATTTAAATATGATTGATATAGGTCTATCAATAATATTATCGAAAAGAAAACGCTAATATTACATATACTTATAACATACCAATTAATTATGAATGCTACATTTTTTTTTATTAGTCCCTTCGAAGCACTATTGACTATAGAAATCGCAAAGAGGACATTTGATTAGTTGTGGGTGTTTTTTAAGATTGTTTAACCAAATTTTTTTAGTCCATTTATATTATGACCAATGAACCATTTGAGGGCTTTATTTGACCTCTTTTTAAAATGGCTCACTCTGTTTTCATCCTTAACCATTTATCTCACAATCATTTAACAGTCAACATTGCTCCCACTTTAAACACTCATTCCTTAACTTAGCTCTTCGACAAAATACGCAGTTTTGAAACCTTCGGGAACTTGCTCGATGTGTGGACTATGGTTTTGATGTTAGTGAATCTTTTCAAGGTGACCCAGTATGTTCTTATCCTCAACCCTTAACCGTTGATCTCGCAACCATTCAATGGTCCACCTTGCTCCCGCTTTAAAAGCTCACCCCTTAGCTTAGCTCCACGCTTAACTCTTGGACAAATAAACTCAATTGGAAACTTGGCTAACCTACTCGATGTGCAGACTATGGATTAATAACTTGGCATGTAGATACATGGTTTGGCAATTGGCTCAATCGCCACACACATGTAGTGAATCCCATTACTATGCACATAGGTTGTTCCACATGCACCAGGAAATTTTCAAGCCGACTTCTTTTTCTTTTTACTTATCAGGTGAAACTTGTCTAACTCTGACTAGACAAAGTCTACTAATATTGTCGGACTTTTCGACCTGACTCTTTTACCTCGACAAGTTCTTACTTGTCAGTTTTATCGATAGATTTTACTACGACAAGTTTACTTCGACAACTTGTCGGTTTCACAACTTGGACAACTTGTCGGTTTAACTCGACAGTTTTACTTCGACTCACTTGCTCGACTGGTTTTTTTTAGTAAAAACATATACCCAAACATTAAGGAGACTTGTATCAACCACTCTACCGTAAAACATCGAACTTTTACTGGGTGAAATGTTTATGGATTCTTTGATCTTTCACTCAAGCCGTAAATGTAAAAACCATTTACTCAAGTAATTCTAGAGATAATGTGCAGCTAAATAAACATGCATTCAACCATAAACTATTTGATTTATATATAACTTATCGGGAGATAACAAAGAACTATATGTCGTAAATGCAAACTTGAAATTTAGAGAGATATTTAACTGTTTACAGAGCTTCGACTCTCAACATCTTCAAAAACACAAAAGCTAGAGCTTCGACACAATCATCTTCACTCTTTGCTTAGAGTCCTCTCTGAATTCTCTTTGTTGTGTCTCTATTGTCTAACTTAATTTACAATCTTCTTCTTCTATTTATAGGAAAACTAGAATTTGCTTCTCCGTGAATCTACTAACTTACCATTAAAGACTATAATAATTATCTACCTAACAACTTAGCTTCAGAAATTTAATTCGACTGGTTTACATTGTCGAATCATGGACTCTTCACTCTTGTCAGACTGTCTAACAGAGACTGAACTGATATGAACCGTGGCAGAGTCGGTTGAGCTATGGTATGGCTTCTGTAAGTAATTACTATTTCCAACACTCCCCCCTTAATTATGAGCAGATGGGAATTTTTTTATTAAAACAAAATTTTACAAAATGTTTGAGAGCTTAAACATGCTCTGTGCATAACAAAGTTCACTGTGCAGAACTTGTCATCCCAAGATAACTACGTAGATACTGAAATGTATCCTTTGCCAATGGTTTTGTAAAGATGTTCGCAAGTTGATCTTCAGACCTACAAAATTCTAAACAAATTTCTTTGTTGTTCACCAATTCTCTTATGAAATGAAACCTTGTGTCAATGTACTCGGTTCTCTTATGGAAGACATGGTTCTTTGATAATACAATGGTTGAATTGTTGTCACATAAGATGGTTGTTGGTTCTTGTTGGTTCTGTGACAAGTCTTTTAACACTGTCCACATCCAGACATCTTGACATGCAGCGATTGTAGATGCAACATACTCTGCTTCTGCTAAAGACATTGGTACTATGGGTTGTTTCTTTGAAGCCCGTGAAACAACACCTATACCAAAATGAAATGTGTACCCAGATGTGCTCTTCCTGTCATCTATTCTTCCTCCATTTTCACTGTGAGTATGATCCAATGAGTTTAAATTTTTTTGAGGTTGAATACATAATGCCAAGGTCTTTTGTGCCACTTACATACCTCATAATTATTTTACCTGCTTGCAAATGAGAGTCTTTTGGTGACTCCATGAATCTTGAGATCAGACTTACTCCATACATGATGTCTGGTCTTGTCCCTGCTAAATACATAAGGCTGCCAACTAACCTTTTAAACAACGTGGGATCTACAGTTGACCCTTCATCATCCTTGCTCAATTTTGAACCTGTTATTACTGGTGTTGGGGCTATCTTACAATTAGACATATTAAATATTTTAAAACTTCAATCGCATATTTATACTATGATATAAATATACAAATTTCAAACTGCTGAACTTCAATGCCCAGAAAAAACTTCATGAATCATTTCAAATTCACTTTCCATGACTGCTTTAAATTATTCTATGCCAAAGTCACCAGTAAATATTAAATCATCTACATACAGGAAAAAAAATAACATCTTACCTTGCTCGTCAAATTTGGTGTACAAATTCGGTTCACTTTCACTTCAGTGAAATCCCTTTCCAGTGAGATAGGAATCAATCCGACTGTACCAAGCTGTAGCAGCTTGCTTCAAACCATAGAGTGCCTTTTTCAATATGTACACTTTATGGTCTTGACCTGGAACTTCATAGCCTTGTAGTTTTTCCACATATACTTCCTCTTCTAGATAACCATTAAAAAATGCCGACTTAATATCCATTTGGTAAACATGCCATTTTTTTTGTGCAACAATGTCCAAGAATGTTCTGATTGTATCCATGTGTGCAATAGGCGCAAAAGTTTCATTGAAGTAGATACTGGGTTGATGTGTGAACCCTCTTGCTAACATTCTTGCTTTGTGCTTCTGCACATTCCCATCAGCATCTTGCTTTGTTTTATAAATCCATTTGACGTTGATTACATCTTTATCTTTTGGTACATGTACTGTAATGGCCCAAATTTGGCATTGGGTCACAATGGCCAAATCACATTTTCCATATTCATGAAAGTTGTCAAATGGATGCTAAAAGTTAAATAATTGCCAAGGAGGAAAATCACTAGTTTCCTAGGTTGGGGGTGGAAGCTTTGAGATTTGGAATAAGGGGGATAATAAATGATGTTTAGACATTATAAGGGGATAAATATTTAATAATTGATCTTATTTAATAAATACAAGAGAAAATGGAAGTGGCAATAGAGCATGAAGACACATGGAGACTATGGGGCCCACACTAGCTAGAATTCCTATGTTAAATGGTATCTTTCTCTTGCAAATTTGAATATATGGGAAGTCTAATGTTTTTGTATGGATTATAATGTTAATATACTTATCCATATACTTCATATGTCAAATTTGGGATGAATTGTAACTTACACGGGAGAGGAAGAGCCAAATGGGAGTTTCATGGACACTTGACTAGATTCCCCTTACATTTATGACATCTATGCCACCAATGATGGAGATTCTATGACAGTTATGACCCAAGTCAGATCTGAAGGCTGACATACTGACATGTCAGGCCTGAATAGTGCATCTTGGAGGTTGAAATTGGGAGTTGGAAAAGGCCAAGAGGCTCCTACTCAAATTTAAGAGAAGAAGGAAGGTGAAGAGAGAGGCCACATGGCATAGCATGAACAACCACACCAATTCGACTTGGATTTGGTTTATGGATGGATTTGGAACCTTAGAATACCAATAATTTTTATAAAATACTTGGATCAGCCATGAGAAGAAGCTTTTGCTCATTTGTGAAATTGTCATTTGTGAATTGTGAGAGCTAGTGGATGACTAGTTTTCTTGCTTAAGCCAATTTCGAGGGTGAAAGATTCCCATCCTAGTTGGTGTTTGGAAAGGCCACTCAGGTCTTTCATGGAGCTTTAATGGAGTCTTATTTGTATATGTAAGCTACATGAAAGAATTTGGATTCTTCTATTGCATCACTCTCTCTCAACTATTTCCAGTTTTCACACCATATTCATGTCAATGGAGGGATTGCGCTTTGGGTGAGCTATTGATCTCTTTGGGGAATATTCTAATGCTCATTATCTTATGTTCTGATGTATATTCTCTATATTTCATGTTTATAAGACTATCAGGTTGAAATACCCAAAATAATTCATGTAAAAATGTTGAACAATGAAGAAATAGTGTCATTTCCCCACTATCTTGTTGTGAACCATTGTAATGCTGATGATTTAGAATTGGGAGAGACTTTCATTGTCAATTTATGATTGGAATCAGTTCAATATCCTCTTCTATTCATTCTCAGAAAGTTTCAAGTCGAAATTCCCAATATTTGCATGTCAAAATGACTTTTAATGAGCAAACAATGACCATTTCCACTCCATTTTGATATATTCCATGGTAATGCTTATTATTTCGAATGGAGGAATGTATCTCTGATAAATGTATGATGGATGGACTGTAATTAATGTTTATTTCAATTCTCGTGTTCATTAATTAAGCATTGGAAGCCATTTTACTCATTTTTATTGCATTGGGAGAAGATTTGGTGCATTTTCCCCAAGGGTCAAAATTGTGACTTGGGGATTGTTTTGGAAAGAGTCATAACAGACTGTATAAACTGAAACATGATGCATATGAGACTTTGAAAAGGTCCCTTACACATACCCATACTCTGTTAATAAATTCAAGTGACTTTGGGATCATTTGTGAAGCCGTTTCCGACAATTACCCAGGGGAAATTGGAGCCCCAATTTGCTAGTAAAGGCTCCTACTTTGAACATAACATTAAACAAGTTTGTAGATGTAATTTGGAGGTCAAAAAACATGCACAAGCATTATATTTAAGTTATATTATCAGTAATGTACCTTCATAGAAAATTGGGAAGCATTTGGGTCAATTTGGAGGTCTAGACATCAAAACTAGTCAAGAGCCAAAATTGTGAAAAAATTGGAAAATTGGGCATTTTAATAAAATTCCAAAAAGAGGACATTACAGTGGTATCATAGCATGGTCTTTGCACCTATTGAAGTTATGGATGGTATAGATTAATTGAATAAATTAATTAATCCATATGGTGATGATATGTCCAGGCAGGTTAAGCAAGCATTCAAATTGGCACATAAAACTATTCATTGTGAAGACCTTAATGATGGTTGAAGGAATTTATAAAAAATAATTCAAATATGAACTCATTAAGGAATAATAACCAATTCACAAGTAGGGAGGAGACCAAGGAGCTACAAACTTCTGTGGGTGGTGAAGAAGAAAAGGCATTACATGAAGAGGATCGAAATTCAATCCCAAATGACTTTGAAAAAGATGAGGAAACATCACATGAGAAGGAAGAAGAGTACCTTGAAAATATTGAATATCATTCTGAAACAAATTCTACTATGGACATGGACCAAAGATCATTTATTGATGGATTCTTGAACTATGAAGGAGTACCTACTGATGGGTGCTCACACCTATATGTTGGTGACATAAAGATCAATTTTGAAAGTGTTGTTGCAAGCCAAAGTTCCATTAAACATGAAAATGAATACCTTGTAGCAATTGAACAAGAAATAAAATCAATTTCCCCATCACCACTTGAGCTTCACGAAGTTGGTCCAATTAATAAGGAAGAAGATGAGGATGTTAATTTGCAAGAGCCTCATTTTCTTGAAGGGTCCTTAAAGATGAATGAAAAGAAGATCCAAAGAGCAATGTGCAACATTAAAGGTAATTTCATGTCTTTTCTTTTTTATAGAAAAAATTTCATTGAGCTTATTGAATGGTTACATGAATCCTACTTGAAGAATAATGAAGTTATTGATAAGCTCACAATTAAAAATGAGCAACTTCTTGAAAAGTTGCAAGACACTTGTTTTTCCTCCAATGTTTCAGATTTTCATAAGGTATATTGCTTGGAGGATTCTCATGACATGATGGATCATGAGAAACATGTAAAATTGCAGGTTCTTGATTTTCTTGAGGATTATAGTGATGATATCCAATCACTAGTAATGGTGGAAGAGGAACTTGAGTTGCCTCTTGAAAATGGTTACACAATTTTTGAAGAAGTGCATAATTCCACCACCTTGGAACCAACCCATGAGGATTTTTTTGCATTTTCTAGCGAGGTGAATAATCCTACCCCTATGTATACCTCAGATTATGACAACTTTGTACTTACTGATCATTTGGGTGAGTTGTTTCTTTCTCCTACATCCTACACTTCTAAATTTTGCAGCAGTCATCCTAATGAAGTATGGGTGAAAGGCTTCTTTTTTATGGTGCCACATGAATATCATGGACATTCTATTTCTCCTTTTGATGATGGAATTATTAGAGAACCATATTATTTACATTTGCAGAAGCATCCTTGTTTACATTATTATTATACACATCTACATGGGTGCACCTATGATGCTCACTTGAGTCACTTGGGGACTCATGATTTTCCTTGCTCCTTTCCTAGTCTATTTGAAGTTGGAGGAAATTCATCCCACAGTTGGTTGAAGAGTTATATGATTGAAGAAAATTATTATTGGAAGCAACATCCTCTGATGTTACATGATTATAAACATATTCATGAGTGTATTGATGAGACTTCTTTGATCCACTTGAAGTCTTCATGTTTTCTTTGCTCATTATTTGGTTCAGATTTTGGTGGAGGTTCTTCATTCACTCCGTGGATGAAAGAAAACATGGCTGATTATATTGATGCACATTATATATCTTTGGAGCAGCATAATGGGACATGGGATCCTCACCTATGTCATTGGAGCAGATTTTATTGGTCACTTGAAGCTTGTATGCACTTGGAAAATGGTAGCCTACTCATTGGGAGGTATAAGCACTTTCATGATTTCTTGGTGAGGCACCTCCTTGATGTACATTATTATTATGTTTTTATATACTTTGATGATATATATTATGCACTCATGATATTTGGAAGAATGCATACAAGAAAATGGGATCCAGGAATTCTCTTTTCAAATGGTATGGGTTGGAGAGCACTCTTAATTATTGGAGTGCAATGCAAGCAATGGGACCCTGGTATAGTTTTTAGTCCGATTGATTTCAAATTATTTGGGAAACAAGCAGTATGGGAGATGGATTCCCCACTTAATAAGGTGATTTTAATCAGATTAGTGCAGCAGCAAGCATGGTGGTTCCTCTCTGAAATATTCATGGAATCTCAAAGACTCAAAGTGGGAAGCTTAGTGGCAACTTTAAAGAATCATATAGAAATCAGGTTCTTCAACAACCATGTTTGAAATTGCTTGAGGACAAGCAATATTGGGAAGGGAGGATTTGTAATGTCCCAAATTTGTCATTGGGTCACAGTGGCCAAATTACATTTTCCATATTCATGAAAGTTGTCAAATGGATGCTAAAAGTCAAATAATTGCCAACGAGGAAAATCACTAGTTTCCTAGGTTGGGGGTGGAAGCTTTGAGATTTGGAATAAGGGGGATAATAAATGATGTTTAGACATTATAAGGGGATAAATATTTAATAATTTATCTTATTAAATAATTACAATATAAAATGGAAGTGGCAATAGAGCATGAATACCACATGGAGACTATGGGGCCCACACTAGCTATAATTCCTATGTTAAATGGTATCTTTCTCTTGCAAATTTGAATATATGGGAAGTCTAATGTTTTTGTATGGATTATAATGTTAATATAATTGTCCATATACTTCATAGGTCAAATTTGGGATGAATTGTAACTTACATGGGAGAGGAAGAGCCAAATAGGAGTTTCATGGACACTTGGCTAGATTCCCCTTACATTTATGACAGCTATGACACCAATGATGGAGATTCTATGATAGTTATGACCCAAGTCAGATACGAAGGCTGAAATACTGACATATGGACATGTCAGGCATGAATAGATCATATTGGAGGTCGAATTTGGGAGTTGGAGAAGGCCAAGAGGCTCCTACTCAAATTTGGGAGAAGAGGGAAGGTGAAGAGAGAGGCCACATGGCATAGCATGAGTAGCCACCAATTCGACTTGGATTTGGTTTATGGATGGATTTGGAACCTTATAATACCAATAATGTTTATAAAATACAGGGATCAGCCATGATAAGAATCTTTTTCTCATTTGTGAAATTGTCATTTGTGAATTGTGAGAGCTAGTGGATAACTGGTTTTCTTGCTTAAGCCAATTTCGAGGGTGAAAGATTCCCATCCTAGTTGGTGTTTGGAAATGCCACTCAGGTATTTCATGGAGATTTAATGGATTCTTATTTTCAGGTGTAAGCTAAAGGAAATAATGTGGATTCTTCTATTGCAACATTCTCTCTCAACTATTTCCAGTTTTCACAGCATATTCATGACAATGGAGGGATTGCGCTTTGGGTGAGCTATTGATCTCTTTGGGGAGTATTATAATGCTCATTATATTATTTTATGATGCATATTATATATATTTCATGTTTATAATACTCTCAGGTCGAAATACCCAAAAGAATTCATGTAAAAATGTTGAACAATGAAGAAATAGTGTCATTTCCCCACTATCTTATTGTGAACCATTGTAATGCTGATGATTTTGAATTGGGAGAGAATTTAATTGTAAATTTATGATTGGAATCAGTTAAATATTATATTCTATTCATTCTCATAAAGTTTCAAGTAGAAATTCCCAAGATTTGCATGTCAAAATGACTTTTAATGAGCAAACAATGACCATTTCCACTCCATTTTGATATATGCCATGGTAATGCTTATTATTTAGAATTGAGGAATGTATATATGATAAATTTATGATTGATGGACTGTAATTAAGCATTGGAATCCATTTTACTCATTTTTATTGCATTGGGAGAAGATTTGGTGCATTTTCCCCAAGGGTCGAAATTGTGACTTGGGGATTGTTTTGGAAAGAGTCATAAAAGACTGTATAAAATGAAAAATGATGCATATGAGACTTTTAAAAGGTCCCTTACACATAACCAGCCTCTTTTCATAAATTCAAGTGACTTTGGGATCATTTGTGCAGCCATTTCTGGCAATTACCCAGGGGGAATTGGAGCCCCAATTTGCTAGTAAAGGATCCTACTTTGAACGGAACATTAAACAAGTTTGTAGATGTAATTGGGAGGTAAAAAAACATACATGAGAATTATATTTAAGTTATATTATCATTCATGTACCTTCAGAGAAAATTGGGAAGCATTTGGGTCAATTTGGAGGTCTAGACATCAAAACTAGTCAAGAGCCAAAATTGTGAAAAAATTGGAAAATTGGGCATTTTAATAAAATTCCAAAAAGGGGAAATTACATGTACCATATCCCATGTTTTATTCTTCTCCATGCATTCCATTTCTTCATCCATGGCTTGTATCCATACCTCTTCTTCGACAGCTTCCTCAAATGTTATTGGATCATATATAGGACAAAATAATGCAAAGAGAGAGAATAAATTTGGTGTACCAGCTTCATATATTTCACGGAGACTTATTGTATTCACTGGTTCTATCGATTTTGACCTCGATGAAATGCTTGATGGAGTATGTTTTCCTCTTGTTGTACTTGTCGGTGTATATTTAGTTGCAACTTGTGTCAGCGTTCCTTGTGTTGAACCATGTCGGGGTGTCATGGGAGTATACGATGTTGAAACCGGTTAACTTACATGTGGTGTTTGAACCACTTCCTTCGTCATGTCATCATTTTCGATATTCGACACAATCTTGAAATTTATGTCAACAGTTCCATCCCATAATTAATTCTGGACAAACTAAACATCTCGACTGATGATCACTTTCCTTGCGACGGGATCATACAACTTGTATACTTTTGTTTCTTCATATCAACCAACAAAAATACATTTATGTCCCTTGTTGTATAGCTTCTCCCTCAGCTCATCTGGAACATGAGCATATGCAACACAACCAAAAAAATTTAAAATGAGTAACACTATGACTCATACCTATCCATGCTTCTTGAGGAACTTTGTTCTTCACACTCTTTGTCAGACTCCAGTTCATGATATATACAGCAGTTGCGACTGCTTCATCCCAATATTCATTTGGAAAATGCTTGGATTCCATCATGCTGCATGCCATCTCCATAATTGTTTTGTTCTTTCTTTCGGCAACAACGTTCTGCTGAGGTGTATACCGTGCAGTGAATTTCTTTTGTATGCCATGGGTCTTACAAAAATTTACAAATTCATTTGAAACATATTCACCTCCTCTGTCAGTCCTTAATATTTTGATGCGATGTCCACTCTGGTTCTCCACAAGTGCCTTAAACTACTAAAAATAACTAAATGCATCCGAAAACATATTGGCATGTTTTTCTTGAGTAGTCATCAATAAAAGTAAGAAAATAATTGCAGCCACCAATGGATGATTGATACATTGGACCACAGATATTAGAGTGCACAATATCAAGTGGTGTGCGTGCTCTATATGAATTTTCGATGGGAAAAGTCTCTCTATGCTACTTGCCAAAAATGCAGCCTTCATAAACCCTTTCTGGTCTATCGATCAATGGAAATCCATTCACCATATTCTTTGTATGCAGTAGCTTCAGCCCACCAAAATTCATATGTCCAAATCTGAAATTCCACAACCAAGATTCATCCTGAAATATTGTTTGAAATGCAACCTGAAAATCAACGTTGTCATTTTCTTTCTTATCGATGTGCTTGACTGTTTCTTTACTTTCTGCCTTGAATGCAACTCCTTTATTTGTCTTTCCTTTCATTTATGGAATCACCCTCAATGGAAACAAGCGATTGCTTGTCATTGGAACTTTTTTTATCAGCTACTTGCTTGGACGAATGTCTTTAATCACACAGTGATAATATTTTATATAGACTCTGTAGGTTTTCTGTATCATCTATCTAATGCTCAATAAATTATGTTTTATACCTTCGACCTCTTGCGCCTGTAGAAATTTCCATTACAACATTTTTTCCATCCTTTGGCCCTCTGACGAGTATTGTTGACCGCTCGTGCCTGCAGAAATTGCCATTACAACATTTTTCCCATCCTTCAGCCCTCTAGCGAGTAAGGTTTCAGAGGGATATTGATGCAACTTTCTTTACAGTTACCAAGGGACAACGATTTGGAGAGAGCCATTACGTTGACTATGAAGGGCCAACGACTGGTAAGTCAGTTACCAACCTTTCATTCAATGCCCTGTATAATTAGGGGCTTAATTGAGTAAGCTGTAGGTGTTTTCTTAAGTGTTGGTTGATGATTATTGGAGCTAGGATGTGACTATTTGAAGGTTGATAGATATGGCTTGTGACTGTTTCAAGGCTGCATGCCTAGGTTATGGCGTAACCCTTGTTGACCTACTAGTGTTTGGTTGTGAATGTTAATATCTTGTTAAGGTTGAGCCGTGACCTTCACAGAAACCAACATCATTAAAAATAGATTGTGGATTTATGGGAATGCTCATTTGGTGAATACGACACATTTCTCCACCATCAAACCACCTTGTCCCTCCCATATTGGGTCATTTTCGAATATAAAGCATCAGGGTGTCTAAATGAACTGATGCCACCTATTTTTACCGATCGACCTATTGGCCTGGTTGCCTTACCATCCTACTTGGATCTTAATTACTTATTTTTTAGGAGTGAAAACCCCAATGTATTCACACAAAGGTCCCTCCCTATCAAAACTGGACGAATCCAACTAATAAAAACATGATTCGTGGAGAGGAATTTCTTTATCATTCCATTACAGGTGGGTGGGAATAGCGAGGCTTACTTTTCTCATTAGGGATGAGGATTTAGAGATATAAAGGGGGTAAATATATCTCCCGAGGAGACCTATCTTTATGATACACCTATGAAAGGAAAGAAGGGCACAAAGTTACTATAAATTAGCAGTAACAAGACATAAAATTTGAATATGGGCTGAATCTAAGGGTTGAAATACATTTTTGGGCATGTTTCAGTCTTAAAAGGTGATGAATAACAACATAAAACTAGCTTTGGTAAGTTCTAGTCCAATTTGGATGGTTAAAGCTCCAATTTTGGGTATGAGCAGGCATGGTAAGAGAACTCAATTCTCATTTACAAACTATTTGGAGGGGTTTTGAGTGCATTGTGTTCCCTATAATAATAATATACAAATTTGATATAGCCTTTTGCATTAGGGAAGGTGCCAAAAGTATAAACAATAGTCATAAAATCCTTAAAAAATCCAGGTTTGTTATGTGTTAGGGATTAATGTGTATGAAAGAAAATCCCTACACTTTGATTGTGTATGCATGCTTGCTGTGTATGCTTGCTAGCATACACAACAATCAAGCAATTGTTTTTGCTGTGTATGCTATCAGGAATACACAACAAACACATTTTCTTTCTTTGTTGTGTATTCTAGTAAGCATATAAGAAAGATTCAACTCCCATTCTCTTTGCGAAAAAACATTATGAAATTTATTTCCCCTACAAACACTCGCTCTCCACTTCAAGTTCGGATTCCCAAATTTAAAAATCTACCCACTCAATAGAGATTCAGCCATAGTATTATTGTTTTGTCACCTTGGAAGCAATAAGTAAATATCGCATCTCTGTGTGGTAATAAGATGTTCTCTCCATTCCTCCATCGTTAGAATATATTTTAGGTTCTCCAAACAAAATAGATTAACATGTAAAACTACAATTTCTACTATTTCGGAGTCCTTTACCTTGTACTTATTGCTCATACATTATTTAATAGTACCAATTATAATTTCGTGTTGAAAATCATTTTTTATAATCTTGTTTTTCTTGTTGTTTGCTCGTAAGCCATCATGATGATTTTTTCAATAATTGTTATCTTTTTCCAAATTCTTAGAACAAATCCAACTCTTTTTATCAATCCATTTGCATTGCATTTCCTTTCGCAATTCATGTTCAACCTTCTCTTTTTTTATCATGAAACCCTTAGATTTTTTCTCTAAAAGGGCACCACTTGGAGCTCACAATAGTTGCAACCTAATCATATCAATGATACAATAGATAAACTACACATGGGATTGAATGAATCATTGGATCTTTGTTGAACAATTCTAATTCTATGTATAGTTGATTGGGGCAACATGTTATGAAAAATTTCATTAGTTTAGCGCCATAAAAAGGACCAAACAATAGAGATATTTCCTCACTTGAAAGATTCATCAAATACGTCATCTTAAAACCATAGGAAAGTGCGGAGATGACAATAAGAATTTATTACTACAATCCTTCCACTGCTTATGTGAACAAGCAATGAATGTATATTCCTTGCCAAGGAAGCACCAAATCTAATCATCAATGGAGGTAGTATTATCAATGATTGCTAGAGACATAAGAAATTACCACCCTCAAAATTCATCCTACATAAAAATGGATTAAGAACTAATTAAGAAGTAATTAGCATCACTAATAACATAATAAGTCAACCCCTATTTCCCACGGAAATATTTTCCAACTACATACACAGTCAATAAAATTTGTTGTGTATGTTTGCTAGCATACACAACAAAAACATTTGCTTGCTTGTTGTGTATGAAATTTCTTAATGTTCTTGGAGGATCAACTTTGAGATTCAAGGACTAGAGCCTAGAGGAGGTAGGCATAGAGTTCTGTTGATGAATATGATTCTAATATAGGCAATGATTCTTTGACATGTATGATTTATGATTTATTCACAATCATTTTTTTAAATGTCCTTTCTCATTGAAAACTCTTCCCCATTTCCCCATTTCGTGCAACTTAGAATCTAACCATAACCCTAAATCTATAAGATGAACCCTAACTTCATGCTTCTAGCTGTTCAACTAATACCACTATTGTAGTTGCACATGACCTTGAGGAGTCCAAGCTGGAGCAAGATGATGGTGCCATTGCTAGTCTTGATTCTAGTTATAGCAGTGGTGATAAGTTTTATGATTGATCATTTTGATCAATTACATGTATGATGTATGATCATTGATGTATTTGTATGATATTGGCATCATACCAGGTTGTTTTTTTGGACTCTACAAACCATTTAGGACTCATTAATTATTTATTTTGTTCTAGATATGTATTGCATTGTTGCACAATAGACTTTGTGTTATCTTGATATATTCACCCTCTAAGATATATACATGACTATACTTTGTATATTTTGTCTCTAATGTTTTGGAATCATGGATTATGACCTTTAAAATATTGTTTTTTTTCTTAATTTAAAAATTTTAAGCAATTTTTAGTATAGTGAGTCATTAAATTCAAATGAGTTGAGTCATTATTGATTCAAAGTCTTAGTCAAAGTTCCTAGTAAAAGTTGACCCTCAACTGATTTGGACTCTTAGAGTTCTTAAAACATCGATAGACATTGTAAGAATACATTATTATCTTTGCTTGATACATTAATTATTAATAATTATGTTGATATTTAAATATATTATTTTCATGTATATATTATAAATAAATAATTTCATAAGGGTTGTGTACATTCAAGCCTCAATTGAATTAAATAAATTGTTGAATTGTTCCATATGTATAAATGTATAGTTGGTAATTGATGAGTAAAATCTACAGTGTAATCTCGATCTTCTTTTTTATTCTTGGCATATATGCACTCTTGGAAGATGTGGATGCTACTACCTACGCATTATGAGTTGTTTGGCCTGAAGGATCAGTACAATATTTTCATAGTTGCATTAGTTGTTTCCTCATGTTTAAAATAAATATTACTCAATCTGTTTTGGGTAAAAGGTTGTTGTTGAAATACCAAAGGAAAAACATTCTATCGATGTTGCGTATTTGTTGGAAAATCTAGATTGTAGATTCGTTGAAAAGGCTATATTATAAATACAAGGAAGTAAAATTTTATAGCAATAAGATGTTGGAAGCAACAATGGAAGATGACACTAATAGGCACAAATTTGTTGTGTATGCTTGCTAGCTTACACAACAATCAAGCTATTTTTTTCACTGTATATGCTAGAAAACATACATAGTCAATAAAATTGGCTTTGTATGCTTGCTAGCATACACAATAAAACAAATTGATTGCTTGTTGTGTATGCTTGAAAGCATCCAAAACAAATTTTATTGACCGTGTATGCTTACTAGCATACACAGGAATCATGCATACATAGTCATTTTTTGTTATTTTGAAGAATGTTTGGCCCTTTAATTTTGTTGACATTATGAATCATGATGAATGTTATAAATTTATGACTCAAATTTAAATCCATTGATGTATCACAATTCACTATGATATCATGTTACTATGTTAGTGTTACTGACAAGTTGACACATGTTAGATAGTAGACTTTATTTAATTTTTATGTTAATGTTAGTAATAAGTATGTTATTGTTGTTAACTTTTTTATATCATTGTATCACTATGGCATTCAATTTTATTTCAGTCTGAAAATTACATGTTATGATGTTGATGTATCAGTATGATGTAACATGTTAAATTGTTAATGTATGATTCATGAATCTATGATTGAGGTCTATCATGCATCTAGAGGCTAGAACTGCTCCCAAAATGTTGTTAGAGGCTCAGAACAGTTCATATAATGTCCAGGTTTGGGATTTATGGCTGTTTTCATGACCATATCTATTACTCTCATGCTGTCTATGCCCACAATCAACCCAGAATTAGAAATGAACGTTGTTTTTGGGCTACTTGAGGCCACAAATGGACCCAGAATTGCCCATAGTGCTGTAAAAATGGTATAGACCCATATAAAAAGTAATCTTTGTCATAGGACAAAGATTTCTATTCCATTTACCAATTACAAGCAATATTTATCATAGGGAAAATATTTCTAGAATGCCTTTTCTTGTAAGTGATAATAACCCCATTAAGTTGGGATCACTTAGAATACTAGACAATATTGGGACACAATATACTACAGAAGATGGATGAGAAAATGGCTCAAATGAAGACTAGACTAAAGGAATATAAAAATTGTTAAAATAACTATAACAATACAAAAGGGGAATTACTTCCCTATAGTTGATTTATTGGTGTCTCAAGCCCATCTTGATGAAGAAATGGTGTCTCAAGCCCATATTTTTCAAGATTGTTTAACCAAAGTTTTTTAGTCCATTTATATTCTAACCAATGAACCATTTGAGGGCTTTATTTGACCTCTTTTTAAAATGACCCACTCTATTTTCATCCTTAACCATTGATCTTGCGATCATTTAATAGTCAACATTGCTCCCACTTTAAACACTCATTCCTTAACTTAGCTCTTCAATAAATAAACTATTTTGAAACCTTCGGGAACTTGCTCGATGTGTGGACTATGGTTTTGATGTTAGTGAATATTTTCGAGCTAACCAAGTCTGTTCTTATCCTCAACCCTTAACCGTTGATCTTGCAACCATTCAATGGTCCACCTTGCTCCCGCTTTAAATGCTCATTCCTTAGCTGAGCTCCATGCTTAACTCTTGGACAAATAAACTCAATTGGAAACTTGGCTGACCTACTCGATGTGCAGACTATGGATCGATAGCTTGGCATGTAGATACATGGTTTGGTAATTGGCTCAATCACCACACACATGTAGTGAATCCCATTACTATGCACACAGGTTGTTCCACACGCACCAGGAAATATGCCAACAATTGGCTGTTAGAAAAAAATGAGCTGACAAACTTGAGTTATCGCTCAATTATAAAATTTGCAGGCCGACTTCTTTTTCTTTTTACTTGTCGGGTGAAACTTGTCTAACTATGACTAGACAAAGTCTACCAATATTGTCGGACTTTTCGACCTGACTCTTTTACCTTGAAAAGTTCTTACTTGTCAGTTTTATCGACATATTTTACTACGACAAGTTTACTTCGACAACTTGTCGGTTTAACTCGACAGTTTTACTTCAACTCACTTGCTCGACTGGTTTTTTTTAGCAAAAACATATACCCAAACATTAAGGAGACTTGTGTCGATCACTCTGCCGTAAAACATCAAACTTTTACTGGGTGAAATGTTTATGGATTCTTTGATATTTCACTCAAGCCGTAAATGTAAAAACCATTTACTCAAGTAATTCTAGAGAGAATCTGCGGCTAAATAAACATGCATTCAAACATAAACTATTTTATTTATATATAACTTGTCGGGACATAACAAAGAACTATATGTCATAAATGCAAACTTGAAATTTAGAGGGATATTTAACCTTTTACAGAGCTTCGACTCTCGACATCTTCAAACACATAGAAGATGGAGCTTCGACACAATTATCTTCACTCTCTGATTAGAGTCCTCTTTGAATTCTCTCTGTTGTGTCTCTATTGTCTAACTTAATTTACAATCTTCTTCTTCTATTTATAGGAAAACTAGAATTTGGTTCTCCATGAATCTAGTGACTTACCATTAAAGACTATAATAATTATCTACCTAACAACTTAGCTTCAGAAATTTAATTCAACTGGTTTACACTGTTGAATCATGGAATCTTCACTCTTGTCAGACTGTCTGACAGAGACTGAATTGATACGGACCATGGCAGAGTCAGCTGAGCTATGGTACGACTTCTGTAAGTAATTGCTATTTCCAACACTCCCCCTTAATTATGAGCAAATGGGAATTTTTTTATTAAAACAAAATTTTACAAAATGTTTGAGAGCTTAAACATGCTCTATGCATAATAGAGTTCACTGTGTAGAACTTGTCATTCCAAGATAACTACGTAGATACTGAAATGTATCCTTTTCCAATGGTTTTGTAAAGATGTTCGCAAGTTGATATTCAGACCTACAAAATTCTAAACAAATTTCTTTGTTGTTCACCAATTCTCTTATGAAATGAAACCTTGTGTCGATGTGATCGGTTCTCTTGTGGAAGACATGATTCTTTGATAATACAATGGCTGAATTGTTGTCGTAGAATATGGTTGTTGGTTCTTGTTGGTTCTGTGACAACTCTTTTAACATTGTCCACATCCATACATATTGACATGTAGCGCTTGTAGCTGCAACATACTCTAGTTCTGCTGAAGACATAGTTACTATGGGTTGTTTCTTTGAAGCCCATGAAACAACACCTATACCAAAATGAAATGTGTACCCAGATGTGCTCTTCCTATCATCTATTCTTCCTCCATTGTCACTGTGAGTATGATCCAATGAGTTTAAGTTTTTTTGAGGTTGAATACATAATGAAAAGGTCTTTTTTGCCACTTACATACCTCATAATTCTTTTACCTGCTTGCTAGTGAGAGTCTTTCGGTGACTCCATGAATATTGAGATCAAACTTACTCCATACATGATGTATGGTCTTGTCGCTGCTAAATACATAAGGTTTCCAACTATCCTTTTAAACAGCTCGGGATCTACAGTTAACCCTTCATCATCCTTGCTCAATTTTGAACCTGTTATTACTGGTGTTGTGGCTATCTTGCAATTAGACATATTAAATATTTTAAAGCTTCAATTTCATATTTAGACTATGATATAAATATACCAATTTCAAACTGCTGAACTTCAATGCCCAGAAAAAACTTCATAAGCCCTAGATGAGTCATTTTAAATTCACTTTCCATGATTGATTTAAATTCTTCTATGCCAAAGTCACCAGTAGATATTAAATCATCTACATACAGGAAAACAATTAACATCTTACCTTTCTCATCAACTTTGGTGTACAAAGTCGGTTCACTTTCACTTTAGTGAAATCCATTTTCAGTGAGATAGGAATCGATCCGACTGTACAAGTTGTAGGATCTTTCTTCAAAACATAGAGTGCCTTTTTCAATATGTACACTTTATGGTCTTGACCTGGAATTTCATAGCCTTGTAGTTTTTCCACATATACTTCCTCTTCTAGATAACCATTCAAAATTGCTGACTTAATATCCATTTGGTAAACATGCAATTTGTTTTGTGCAACAATGTCCAAGACTGTTCTGACTGTATCCATGTGTGCAACAGGCGCAAAAGTTTCATTGAAGTCTATACTGGGTTGATTTGTGAACCCTCTTTCTAACATTCTTGCTTTGTTCTTCTGCACATTCCCATCAGCATCTTGATTTTTTTATAAATCCATTTGACGTTGATTACATATTTATCTTTTGGCACATGTGCCATCTCCCATGTTTGATTCTTATCCATGCATTCCATTTCTTCTTCCATGGCTTGTTCCCACACCTCTTCTTCGATAGATTCCTCAAATGTTAGTGGATCATATATAGGACAAAATAATGCAAAGAGAGAGAATGAATTTGGTGTACCGGCTTCATATATTTCACGGAGACTTCTTGTCTTCACTGGTTCTATCAATGTTGACCTCGACGAAATGCTTGATGGAGTATGTTTTCCTCTTGGTGTACTTGTCGGTGTATGTTTAGTTGCAACTTGTGTCAGTGTTCCTTGTGTTGAACCATGTCGGGGTGTCATGGGAATATACGATGTTGAAACCAGTTGACTTACATGCAGTGTTTGAACCACTTCCTTCGTCATGTCATCATTGTCGATATTCAACACAATCTTGAAATTTATGTCGACAGTTCCATCGCATGATTCATTCTGAACAAACTAAACATCTTGACTAATGATCAGTTTCCTTGTGACGAGATCATACAACTTGTATGCTTTTTTGTCTTTAGATCAACCAACAAAAATAGATTTATGTCCCTTGTTGTCTAGCTTCTTTCTCAGCTCATCTAGAACATGAGAATATGCAACACAACCAAAAAATTTCAAATGAGTAACACTATGACTCATACCTATCCATGCTTCTTGAGGAACTTTGTTCTTCACATTCTTTGTCGGACTCTAGTTCATGATATATACAGCAGTTGCGACTGCTTCAGCCCAATATTCATTTGGAAAATGTTTGGCTGCCATCATGTTGCACACCATCTCCATAATTGTTTTGTTCTTTATTTCGGCAACAACGTTCTGCTGAGGTGTATGCCGTGTAGTGAATTACTTTTGTATGCCATGGGTCTTACAAAAATTTAGAAATTCATTTGAAACATATTCACCTCCTCTGTCGGTCCTTAATATTTTGATGCGGTGTCCACTCTGGTTCTCTACGAGTGCCTTAAACTGCTAAAAATAACTAAATGCATCAGAAAACATACTGGCATGTTTTTTTTTGAGTAGTCATCAATAAAAGTAAGAAAATAATTGTAGCCACCAATGGCTGATTTCTACATTGAACCACAAATATTAGAGTGCACAATATCAAGTGGTGTGCGTTCTCTATATGACTTTCCGACGGGAAAAGTCTCTCTATGCTACTTGCCAAAAATGCAGCCTTCACAAACCCTTTCTGGTCTGTCGATCAACGGAAATCTGTTCACCATATTCTTTGTGTGCAGAAGCTTCAACCCACCAAAATTCATATGTCCAAATCTGAAATTCCACAACCAGGATTCATCCTGAAATATTGTTTGAAATGCAACCTGAAAATCAGCGTTGTCATTTTCTTTCTTGTCGATGTGCTCGATTGTTTATTTACTTTCTACCTTGAATGCAACTCCTTTATTTGTCTTTCCTTTCATGTCTGGAATTACCCTCAATGGAAATAAGCGATTGCTTGTCATTGGAACTTTTGTTATCAACTACTTGCTTGGACGAATGTCTTTAATCACACAATGATAATATTTTATATAGACTCTGTAGCCTTTTTGTATCAGCTATCTAATGCTCAATAAATTATGTTTTAGACCTTCGACCTCTCATGCTTGCAGAAATTTCCATTACAATGTTTTGTCCCTCCTTCGGCCCCCCGAGGAGTATTGTCAACCTCTCGTGCCTGCGGAAATTGCCATTACAACATTTTCCCATTCTTCGGCCCTCTGATGAGTAAGGTTTCAGAGGGGGATTGATGCAACTTTCTTTATAGTTACCAAGGGACAATGACTTGGAGAGAGCCATTACACTGACTATGAAGGGCCAATGACCGGTAAGACAGTTACCAACCTTTCATCCAATGCCCTGTATAATTAGGGGATTAATTGAGTAAGTTGTAGGTGTTTTCTTACGTGTTGGTCGATGATTATTGGAGCTAGGCCATGACTATTTGAAGGTTTCTAGATATGGCTTGTGACTGTTTCAAGGCTGCTAGGGCTGGGTTGTGACAGTTTGAGCCTTCCTAGGTTGGGTCATAACCCTTGTTGACCTGCTAGTGTTTGGTTGTGAATCTTATGATCCCGTTAAGGTTGAGCTATGACCATAGCAGAAACCAACATCATTAAAAATAGATTTGGATTTATGGGAATGCTCATTTGGTGAATACGACACATTTCTCCACCATCAAACCGCCTTGTCCCTCCCATATTGGGTCATTTTCAACTATACAGCATCAGGGTGTCTAAATGAACTGATGCCTCCTATTTTTACTGATTGTCCTATTGGATTGGTCACCTTACCATCCTACTTGGATCTTAATTACTTATTTTTTAGGAGTGAAAACCCCAGCGTCTTCACATGAAGGTCCCTCCCTATCAAAACTGAACGAATCCAACTAATAAAAACATGATTCATGGAGAGGAATTTCTTTATCATTCCATTACGGGTGGGTGGGACTAGAGAGGATTAATTTTCTCATAAAGGATGAGGATTTAGATATCTAAAGGGGGTAAATAAATCTCCTTGGGAGACCTATCTTTATGATTCACCTATGAAAGGAAATAAGGGCACAAAGTTACTATAAATTAGCAGTAACAAGACATAAACTTTGAATATGGGCTGAATCTAAGGGTTGAAATACATTTCTGGGCATGTTTCAGTCTTAAAAGGTGATAAATAACAACATAAAACTAGCTTTGGTAAGTTATAGTCCAATTTGGATGGTTAAAGCTCCAATTTTGGGCATGAGCAGGCATGGTAAGAGAACTCAATTCTCATTTACAAACTATTTGGGGGGGGGTTTGAGTGCATTGTGTGCCCTAGAATAAGAATATACAAATTTGATATAGCCTTTTACATTAGGGAAGGTGCCAAAAGTATAAACAATAGTCATAAAAGCCTAAAAAAATCTAGGTTTGTTTTGTGTTAGGGATTCATGTGTATGAAACAAAATCCCTACACTTTGACTGTGTATGCATGCTTGCTGTGTATGATAGCAAGCATACATAGTCAATAAAATTTGTTGTGTATGCTTACTAGCATACACAACAATCAAGCAATTGCTTTTGCTATGTATGCTAGCAGGCATACACAACAAACATATTTTCTTGCTTTGTTGTGTATTCTAGTAAGCATATAAGAAAGATTCAACTCCCATTCTCTTTGAAAAAAAGAATTATGGAATTTATTTCCCCTATAAAAACTCACTCTCCACTTCAAGTTCGGATTCCCAAATTTAAAAATCTACCCACTCAACAAAGATTAAACCACAGTATTATTGGTTTGTCCCCTTGGAAGCAATAAGTAAATATCGCATCTCTATGTGGTAATAAGATGTTATCTCCATTCCTCCATCATTAGAATATATTTTAGGTTCTCCAAACAAAATAGAGTTACATGTAAAACTACAATTTCAACTATTTCAGAGTCCTTTATCTTGTACTTATTGCTCATACATTATTTCATAGTACCAATTATAATTTCTGGTTGAAAATCATTTTTTATAATCTTGTTTTTCTTGTTGTTTGCTCGTGAGCTATCATGATGATGTTTTCAATAATTGTTATCTTTTTCCGAAATCTTAGAACAACTCCAACTCTTTTTATCAGTCCATTTGCATTGCATTTCCTTTCACAATTCATGTTCAACCTTCTCTTATTTTATCATGAAACCCTTAGATTTTTTCTCTAAAAGGGCACCACTTGGAGCTCACAATAGTTGCAACCTAATCATATCAATGATACAATAGATAAACTACACATGTTATTGAATGAATCATTGGACCTTCGTTGAACAATTCTAATTCTATGTATAGTTGGTTGGGGCAACACGTTATGAAAAATTTCATTAGTTTGGCGCCATAAAAAGGCCAAACAGTAGAGATATTTCCTCACTTGAAAGGTTCATCAAATACGTCATCTTAAAACCATAGGAAGGTGAGGAGATGACAATAATAATTTATTGCTACAATCCTTCCACTGCTTATGTGAACAAGCAATGAATATAGATTCCTGGCCAAGGAAGCACCAAATCTAATCATCAATGGAGGTAGTGTTATCAATGATTGCTAGAGACATAAGAAATTACGACCCCCAAAATTCATCCTACATAAAAAATGTATTTAAAACTAATTAAGAAGTAATTAGCATCACTAATAAAATAATAAGTCAACCCCTATTTCCCACAGAAATATTTTCCAACTACATACACATTCAATAAAATTTGTTGTGTATGCTTGCTAGCATATACAACAAAAACATTTGCTTGCTTGTTGTGTATCAAATTTCTTAATGTTCTTGGAGGATCAACTTTGAGATTCAAGGACTAGAGCCTAGAGGAGGTAGGCATAGAGTTCTATTGATGAATATGATTCTAATATAGGCAATGATTCTTCAACATGTATGATTTATGATTTATTCACAATCATTTTTTTAAATGTCCTTTCTCATAGAAAACTCTTCCCCATTTCCCCATTTCGTGCAACTTAGAATCTAACCATAACCCTAAATCTATAACTTAGAATCTAACCATAACCCTAAATCTATAAGATGAACCCTAACTTCATGCTTCTAGGTGTTCTGCTAATACCACTATTGTAGTTGCACATGACCTTGAGGAGTCCAAGCTGGAGCGAGATGATGGTGCCATTGCTAGTCATGATTCTAGTTATAGCAGTGGTGATAAGTTTTATGATTGATCATTTTGATCAATGACATGTATGATGTATGATCATTGATGTATTTGTATGATATTGGCATCATAGCATGTTATTTTTTTGGACTCTACAAGCCATTTAGGACTCGTTAATTATTTATTTTGTTCTAGATATGTATTGCAATGTTGCACAATAGACTTTGTGTTATCTTGATATATTCACCCTCTAAGATATATACATGACTATACTTTGTATATTTTGTCTCTAATGTTTTGGAATCATGGATTATGACCTTTAAAATATTGTTTTTTTTCTTAATTTAAAAATTTTAAGCATTTTTTAGTATAGTGAGTCATTAAATTCAAAGTCTTAGTCAAAGTTCCTAGTAAAAGTCGACCCTCAACTGATTTGGACTCTTAGAGTTCTTAAAACATCGATAGACATTGTGAGAATACATTATCATCTTTGCTTGATACATTAATTATTAATAATTATGTTGATATTTAAATATATTATTTTCACATGTATATTATAAATAAATAATTTCATAAGGATGGTGTACATTCAAGCCTCAATTGAATTAAATAAATTGTTGAATTGTTCCATATGTATAAATGTATAGTTGGTAATTGATGAGTAAAATATACAGTGTAATCTCGATCTTCTTTTTTATTCTTGGCATATATGCACTCTTGGAAGATGTGAATGCTACTACCTACGCATTGTGATTTGTTTGGCCTGAAGGATCAGTACAATATTTTCATGGTTGCATTAGTTGTTTCCTCATGTTTAAAATAAATATCACTCAATCTATTTTGGGTAAAAGGTTGTTGTTGAGATACCAAAGGAAAAACATTGTATCAATGTTGCATATTTGTTGGAAAAGCTAGATTGCAGATTCGTTGAAAAAGCTATATTATAAATACGAGGAAGTAAACTTTTATAGCAATAAGATGTTGGAAGCAGCAATGGAAGATGACACTAATAGGCACAAATTTGTTGTGTATGCTTGCTAGCATACACAACAATCAAGCAATTTTTTTTGCTGTGTATGCTAGAAAACATACACAGTCAATAAAATTTGCTATGTATGCTTGCTAGCATACATAGGAAAGAAATTTGCTTGCTTGTTGTGTATGCTTGAAAGCATACAAAACAAATTTTATTGACTGTGTATGCTTGCTAGCATACACAGGAAGCATGCATACACAATCATTTTTTGTTATTTTGAAGGACATTTGGTCGTTTAGTTTTGTTGACATTATGAATCATGATGAATGTTATGAATTTATGACTAAAATTTAAATCCATTGATGTATCACAATTCACTATGATATCATGTTACTATGTTAGTGTTACTGACAAGTTACATGTTAGATAGTAGACTTTATTTAATTTTTATGTTAATGTTAGTAATAAGTATGTTATTGTTGTTAACTTGTTTATATCGTTGTATGAGTATGAAATTCATTTTTATTTCAGTCTAAAAATTACATGTTATGATGTTGATGTATCAGTATGATGTAACATGTTAAATTGTTAATGTATGATTCATGAATCTATGATTGAGGTATATAATGCATCTAGAGGCTAGAACTGCTCCCAAAATGTTGTTTAGAGGCTCAGAAAAGTTCATATAATGTCCATGTTTGGGATTTATGGCTATTTTCATGACCATATATGTTACTCTCATGCTGTCTATGCCCACAATCAGCCCAGAATTAGAAATGAATGTTGTTTTAGGGATACTTGAGGCCACAAACAGACCCAAAATTTCCCATAGTGCTGTAAAAATGGTATAGACCCGTCTAAAAAGTAATCTTTGTCATAGGACAAAGATTTCTATTCCATTTACCAATTACAAGCAATATTTATCATAGGACAAATATTTCTAGAATGTCATTTCTTGTAATTGATAATAACCCCATTAAGTTGGGATCACTTAGAATACTAGGAAATATTGGGACACAACATACTACAGAAGATGGATGAGAAAATGGCTCAAATGAAGACTAGACTAAAGGAAGATAAAAATTGTTAAAATAACTATAACAATACAAAAGGGGACTTACTTCCCTATAGTTGATTTATTGGTGTCTCAAGCCCATCTTGATGAAGAAATGGTTTCCTAGAAGATCAAGTTTAAACTCTTCCTAGATCAACCAGTTTCATAAAAAAGAACTATAAATATAACCAATGGGTTTTTTGTTCTTCTCATAGAGATGAATAATTTATTTTGGAAATGTATGTGACCTATATGCTTAGTGGGGACAAGTACTGAATCCACATGTCTCCATATGATTTTATATATGGAAGGCCTTACATAACCCCTCAAAGTTGGAATCACTTAAAGTACCAAGCAATTTTGGGACTCAAGATACTACGAGAGATGGAAGAGCAAATGGCTAAGACAATGATTGTTTATGGAACTATAAGAATACAAAAGGGGACTGATTTCCCTGTAGCTTATTTAATGGTGTCTCCCACCCATCTTGAATAAGAAATGGTTTCCTAGAATATCAAGTTGTAATTCTACCTAGCTAACTAGATTCAGGAAATAAATAAAAAAAAGATAACCATAAGTTTTTCCAGTTATTCTCATAGAGATGAATATTTCAATTTTGAAATGTCTATGTCCTATATACTTGGAGGGGAGGTGTGATGAAACTAGTAAATAATTTTTTGTTGTTGTTTCAAAATACTTAGCTTATAATTCAATATAATGTACAAAGAGTAATCCTTTACATCACTGAATTTCCTTTTACCACCACAATGAGGAAGGAAATCATATCCAACTGGGCTATAATAGTAGAGGACACAATGTACTCTCCTAGAAAGGAACTTAGCATAAATTTGAGCTTCGTAGTAATCCAAAAAAATTTGGAAATCCATTCAATTGAAACCCTTTTTAGGATCCTAAAAGTTGCTTTATATCTCTTTTTCCATTAATAGGATAGAGTAGTGATCCATAGGACATGACAAATGGACACCAATAAATTTCACCCAGAACATAGCATAAATGCTTCTCAACTCATAGAATTAGCCCAGAATTGGCTTTCTGCTCATTCTTTACTGCTAAAACACGCCCAGAACTACTGTTCAATTGCATAAGTCAGCCCATAATATGGATAGGAGGCTACTTTCTGCTGCTAGAAATTAGTTCAAGCACGAATAGAAGCCACTTCAAACTTTTTCTTCCACCTTTTTTTCCCATGAAAGATGGCACCAGAAAATTATTAATATATAGTAGTGTAAGATTTCACAGTTAGGCATACATATTATGTTGATTTCTTGGGATTAAACCACATGGAAGACTTTAAAATTGTCTGACACTACTGAATCAATTTCTTCTCAACCCCCGTTTGGGCCTTAAAAATTAAGAAGATGTAACTATTTACCTAATCCGTGACTATGAAAAATCATGCATAGGCCTGAAAATACTACAAATGAATTGGAAAATACTACAAAATAATGCAAGGTCATGATGGGTAGTCAATTCGACTTTTGCTGAGCTAAACTGGGCTGATTCCTAGTGATCAACATTCTGAGCACGTCGCAACCTATTAAGCATCAGTAAAAAATATCTAGGTCTGGTACTGTTTTGAATAATCATGGGAGCCTTATTATAAGTCCTAGGTCAGTTCTGTTTGTAAAGGCTAGTAGTAGGAGGCTTGGTTTTCAATTCTGGCCGACAAACTATGCATGTTTTAATTTCTCTCTCTTCCTTCATAAGATCAGTCAAAATTTTTTTAGGGCATCTCTGATTTGAGTTTTGGGCATGGAAGAGACCTGAAATATGGTCTATCCTATGGCAGAAATGCATCAATACATTGAGTTTGTCTTCCAGCAAAAGGGGTAGGAAGAGTTTACATGATCAATATTTCTCTATCTATTTTGGGCAATCTTTAACACACCATCAATGATTGACCTATAGCATATTCTCCATTATACAGTCTCTGAGAAATCTTTAGTGTGCACAACAGCAATTATTGGTGAGAGATATTGTATTTTGATGACAAGAGCCAACTGGAAGTGTAGAAAAAATGTTACTGAGGTGACAGTGGGTAACACCCTTAGGTTATAGTTGGGATAAATTGTTTTTAGGGGCTTAATCACACGTGCTAGCTGAAGCTGTAACAAGGATTTGGTGAATTTTTTTTTGGTAGAGTTCATTAACAAATCATTGATGGATTTGATTGTGTGCCAAACTGTAAGCACAACTGCTTGTGTTTTTTTAGCTAACATAGCTCAAGGCTTAAATGTAACCCCATGCTTATTATGCTCGGTGCACCCATTAGATTTCCTTCTCTTGCTTTGAAGAGAAGGTAGGCCCTACCCATACATACAAAATTGTAGTTTATGTTGTAGGTTAGATATTTCCGACACTAGCAATGGAAGTAAGGCATTTCTCCACCTATATATACTCAAGCTTCTTGTGCAAAGCATGCTTTCCACTTGTATGAGGATAGCCATTTTTTAGTTCAATACTTTAAGGGTTCAACAATAAGAGAAACATACTGTTATGAAGCCTGCTTCAACCAAAATATTGGTAGCTTCTTCCTTATTCACCCCTTAGTATACTTAGTAAAACATGGACTTAAAATAAGGATTCACATAAACGTTGTTGGAAATTAATGGATAGTAGTCTAGACATATATATGCCAAAATGAATAGCACTAGAGGGATGGAATTATGAGGGATTTATGTCCAGAGAAGGAATGTTTTCTCATTGTGTTGCATAAGTAAGTATTGTGGTTTTCAAACAATTGATCCAACATAAAATTTCAATTGCGGTATACTTTGAAAATCCTACCCTTTCCTTTCAGTTATAGAAATTGTCTTGATAATTCTATACATCATTTTTCACCTTAGTGGTTCAATAGGCTAGCTAGGGTGTGGAATGGACTTGTAGTATAAATGAAACAATTATTCCATGACATTTTTAGGTCTATGTTTAACTTTTATATCCTTTATGTTTCCTAATTTCTGGAATATCCTTTCACCTTAGATCTCTAAACTCCGGACTGCATTATTCATTTTTTCCAAAACCCGCAAACCCTAATTTCCCTATTGTTTGTCTATTGTTATCTCTCATATACCTCTCAATGTTTGGTTGTAACACTAAATGATGGAAGTTTTCCATTCCATTCATGAATAATCCCATTCAATTGAACCCTAAACATGAATAATTCCATTCAATTCAACCCTAAATGATGGATCCGGATGCAACTGATACAACGCCAAAACCATAATGGCTATCAGGACAAGATTTGGACGGGAGTTTGTTGTGATGAGTTCGAAGTTTTTCTAAGTTATATATAATCCTACGGGTGTAGAGTAAGGAGAGAAGAGTGGAAAAGAAAATGAATAATCGGGCCAATGTAGACTGGAGAACTGACCTAGAAGTTGTGTGATCATGTCAGTGTAGTGTTATAAGCTCTCAGAATGTGAACTCATCTATAGAGGTTAATGCATTTCGTCGGATATCTGACATATATGCTATACCACCGACATCTTAATTTCATTTATATGACTTTAGCCATGAGCACTATATGAGTGCAGACCATTTATCCAAGGAAGCATTGAATATGAAGGCTGGCCTCTTCTCCTTCTCGTAAATTTTAGAAGGAGAAATCATTGAGGAAGGCATGATACATTTAATTTAAGAGCCTTTTGATTTGTGCGGCATAGCCTTTTTTGGTTCTTTCTACTATGGGATACATCAACATCTTTCTTGTTTTAGATGGGGATATAGAGTTTGTTTTCATCCCCTTAGGGGTGTGTTTTCCCCACGCTCGATGCCTCCTTGGATAAGGTGTTTGGGATCCTTATGTTCTCCATGTGGTATTACTACTTCAGACATCTTGGGAATGTGGGTTCCGTCCCTCCCCTTGAGATATTTTTTGATACTTATGATCTCCACTCATTAATGGATTGACTTATTACCAGGACTATGTAAAAGTTACCTTTTATTCACTACTGATTTCAAGTTGTAACACCTATTTTTCTTTTGAAAAAAAGATAAAGAATATTTTGAAATGATTTTATCACATATATTGAGATCCATAAATTGGGTCTTTTATATTTTTTGGGTGAGGAAACAAACTAAATTAAAATAGGTACACCTAACAATATTGTAAAAAACATAGTTTGTATTTTGAGATTAATTGGTTGAAGCATTTAATATGGAACGACTTGATATCTATATCGTGTTAAAGGACTATGTGTTGAATTGTTATACTAGGGAAATATTGATATTATTCAGGATAATGATATCATCATTATGTCATGCTTATAAGTCTTTCCAAGTTTTTTTTCTAGTATTTTGCTATTATTTGCCAATTTTTTTTTCTGGCCATGGTGCAGGTAGAACCAAACATGTATTTGTCAGACTTGTCTTCCTCCAGCGAGGGGAGTTTGGGAAGGCTAGAGAAAAGTGAGACATCTAGTAGGTCTACAAGGGCTATATCAACTAGATGTCATAAGATCAGAAGAAAATTCAATAAACATATGGAATTTTTTCTCAAAGGAGGGGGGTCATGTTCCTATGATGATGAGACGGTAGGAGACATCGAGGTGCCCTTAAGGTACAAACACCTAGTGAAACAATGGGTGCCTAGGGATCTTCCTTAAGTAAACACTGATTTTTGTGTGAGTGAGAGGATATATAGAATTGCACCATCGTCATTACATGGATTGGGGTTGTTTTGTATGGATGGCATAAAGGTTGGATACAGTAGATGTACAAAGTTGATGGAGTTTTGGACCCTCTTACAACTACAGTTATTGGATGTGCTTGGTCCAATATACACAAAGTATGCATAGATATGGGTTGTCAACAAATGATATACAACTAAAAGACAAAGATAAAAATAAAGGAGCAATGTTGTACATTGACGGAAGGCCAAAAACAACTGGTAATATTGTGGGGTTTATAAACAGTACACAACCGAGGTCTACACTTAAGAAACCCAACTTCATATTCGAGTCGCGTGAAGGAAATCGTGTCTTTGTATCTGCCATTAAATCAATAGATGCTAGCGAAGAACTGCTTATTAATTACAATTTGAATCATATAGATACAAACACGGTTAGTATGGTTGTGGTACATCCAACAATTTACCAAACCTTTTATTATTTATTTTAATATCTATAGGATTTTTTGTTATCATATCATTATAAAATTCTAATAAATTTCCTATGTTGACTTTGCAGGGAGGTGATGGAGGGATCATCACCCCAGAAGAAGGTGAGAGGAGTACACGATCTGCAAGGCAACATGTATACATCAAAATTTTATGTTTTAAATTTTTTTTAGTGAATATTCTGGTTTTGTTAGGTAATTTTTAGTATGTTTTTTATGTAGGGTTCTCTCAAGGGCACACCCCTCTTAGTAGATGTTATTAAACCTGAATCAAGGTGACAGGTATACATTGATATTGCCATTGTAATAAATTTAGGATGGACAAACATATCTAATGTTATGTATTTTCATTAGTATATTCGATTCATTTATATAATCTTATCTATTTTCCATGCAAAGAGTTGATCAGGGAATCCAACTGGCTATTGATCAGCCGACTGCAGCATCGGGGAAACAGGTAAACATGAATGTAATTCTCCATTTGAAATACTTTAAAATCGTGCACATTTATATCATGTATCATAATGTTTATTTTGTTATGTATATTTTCGTTTTTATGTTTGCGTTCATGAAGATAATGTTGTCTACTTTTTTTGCAGGTTGATGACTATGGAAAGTCCCCAACTGTTGATCAGACGACTGGAGCCTCGAGGAAACCTGTAAACCTAAATGTAAATCCGCCTTCTAAATACTTCAAAATTGTACACATATAAAACATGTAGCACAATGTTTATTTTTTTTATGTATTTGTTAGCTTTTACATATTGCGTTCATTGTGATAATGTTCTCTAATTTTTTTTGCAGGTGGCTGATCGAGATAAGTTCCCAGCTGTTGATAATACCACACCCTCATCTAGGCATCAAGTAAACCTATATGTAATCCTATGAATTATCATGATAGACAATTTTTGTTAATATAATTTTTTGCAGACACTATTGCTTCAAAGACTAACCATTGTTTATATATTTTTGTTGCAAACAGGGGATTCGGCTTATGAAACACCATCTCAAAAATATTTATAGTTTGAGGTCTCCCAGTTGATGAAAGATAATGAAATTAGTAGGTCTGCAGACCCATCGAGGGTGCTACAGAAGACCATGGAAAAAAAAAGAGGAACTGCTTCTTTTGACATTGACAGTTCCACAAACAGAAGCAATCAAATCAAAGATTCAATTATTGTTACAGAGATGTCAACAATTGGAAGTAAGTTCCTGAATAATAATGTAAATTCATTTATAACTTTATAATATTTAAATTTATATGCTATTGAACTTATAATACAATGGTTTGTATTTACAGGAAGTTATGCATCTTTACAGTGGTGGTCAAGGCGTTGTTGGTCCCAGTGACCAAGCTACTCCACGTACACCACATATTGCTCCCTTATTGTCCACTAAAAAATGGACAACATCCTTTGCGACACCCCCGATGCCAGCAGAGGGTGCATCCGATGCTGATCGACCCACAACAAATGCTGCAGAAGAAGGAGTGGATGCAGGGTTAGATAGAGAGGTGGATGCATTTCCTGGATCTTCTCGTGTCACTAGCACTGGTTTAGTAGTGAAAACATTTTTGGCGAACAAAGAACTTGTTCCAATAAAGATAGAGAAGATTCCAGGTGATTATAGATTGTTCAATTTAGTTTTTATAATTTGTGTCTAATATACCGATATTATTTTTTAATGTTGACTAATGATGCCATTAATGTTTTGCAGGAAATGATATATTTTATAAACATCTGAATGATTTTTCCTTGGAGATATTTGGGACCACCATCTGCACAAGGTGGGACAATAAGGAAAAATCTTTAAAGGATGAGTTGACTAATTGCTTGGTTGGTCTGTTCGGAAAATATACCTTTGATACATCGAAGGTCCTACAGAAGGCTGGAAAACATCTGAAGATTGTCCGAGACCAATATAGGGTTCACCTAGAAAAGAACCGTAGGTATGAGCACCCTCCAATGATTCCATCTACGGAGTAAAAAGCCCTGGTGGAATATGGAAAAGAGAAGGGTCTGAGAAAAGAAAGAAAGATTCCACTAGGAACAGGGAGGTATGCAATACATTCCAAAATGTAATGGTAAGCCTTATTATTATTATTTTTTATATCGAATTTGGAACATTGAATAATGTAATTCAACGCTTGATTAGGCTCTTGGACACATCTAAGGCCACTAGGAAAGAACAGAAAAAAAATGGTCAACACAAGCTTGGACCTGGTGGTTATTCGAACTTGACGGCTCGATATGTAAGTATCGAAAACCCGAAACCGCATCCAAATAATATACAGAAGATTATTTTTCATTTTATTCTGGAAAAGAATGTAAAATTAATGACATTATGCAAATATGCAGGTCGACCAGTTCAAAGAATTTCCCACATAGGAAGACATGAAGATTGGCTTTGAACAGGGCTTTAACGTCATAGAAGCTTGTATGGGAATACTGCATGATCTTTTGGTGATCCATTTGGTGTGTACGTATATAAAAGCTATATAGTTTAATGATAATTTATTAATTCTCATGCAATTTATTCGTTATAAAAAATTAACATAAATTATTTATTCCTTTTTAGCAAGAAAGTAATGATCCCGTTCATGTCGAGGCTATACACCAACCAGACGAAGGTCATGCTTCGATTCTTGGTAATGAATTTATTAATATGCTATTGTTTTGTATAGATAATTGCAGATGATGAACATTAATTCAAATTCGACACAATTAAACTGCAGAGCATGTAGATGCAGATAACATTGAACATGTTGAGCCTGTACATGATAATGATGAACATGATGATGTGCCCATGCCAGGTAAAAAAACACCTTTGTAATGTTTTTTTTAATGAATTACTTGTATTTATAAAAATAAAAATAAATTAATGAAACATTTTGACATTATTACAGAAATTCATCGCCCATCACCTCAAGTTCAACCTTGCGAGCAGTCTAGTAGGGAGACCGAGGATCAGATTCTGGAAGATGCACTTCTAACTAACTATTTAAAGAGAAGAAAAGTAAAAAGGAAGTGACTAAAGAAAGTTTGAGTAATTCTTATTTATAATAAAAAAATTTACATGGGTTTTTCCTCTGTTTCATGAATGAATGGTTAAATGAATGCTTTAATGAATGATTTAATGAATGGTTTAATGAATTTTGTTTTCAGCTGTTGAATGATTGAATGGTTTAATGAATGATTTAATGAAAGCTTCTTTCAGCTATTGAGTAATAATTTGCAGTAAATTGTTATTTGCAAGTAGATGCATTGGGTTTGGGGAATTGAGAGTGATGTGAGGGGGGGGGAGGGGCCATAAGAGCTTCCACCTTCACGTGGTTGGTCCTGTTTAGTATAGAATATTAAATTATTCTCGAAACAGAGAGGAGCTCAATGAATGGTAAGGAAGAAGACATTAAAAACAACTATTTCTATTATTTTAGTGTTAAATTTTTACTATTGCTATTTGACTCCTCCATTGGAACTTGTTACAAATAGCATTGGGAAATATTTTCATAGTTAAGAGGCAAGAAATGGCATTTTGATGTGATTGATGGCCTTATATACATAGTGTTTTTGGTTCTCCATGTTTTATTAAGTGATCTATTATTAACAATTAATTTACTTGAATAGTTGAATAGTATTGTAATTTACATTGTAATAGTATTGTATTGTATTTAGATTGGTTTTGTTATTTTCATAAACAAACAAATATTTATTTGATGGGTCCAAACATGAAACTATTGCAACAGGACAAAATTTGAAGTATGTTGAATGATGTTTTGAAAGGTAAAGCGGAACAAGACAGTGTGAAGCTCCACAAATCAAGGTATAATTATGTTTTATTTTTTTTGATTGAACTGTGTATTGGGTATTTATGCATGTGCACACACACACATTTAGTTGACGACGGTGATTACCATACATTCAAGCGAACTTTGTTGTATATGATCTATAAACTTACCTTAAATATTTTGATTTATCAGGTTGTTTCTATGATTGAATAACTTGGAAAAGAAACTTCTAATCTTTATGAGTTAGTAAGTTGTAGAATCCAATCTTTTCACAAATATTTTTAAAAATAGCTCTAATGTATTTGTTGGCCAAGAAGTCCAAGAGAGTACTTTTATAATGTATATATATCCTTCCTTTATGTCAATCCAGTAGTAGCATTAGAGTATGGCACTGGTGAGCTATTAGCAAACCCTATTCTTAGCTTTTGAGTGTATGAGGGTGGGGCCAAGTTTCTTTTTGGGTTCATCGAGCACAAAGCCTCAGTATGGTTGTATTCATGGATTGATATACAACTGAAAGGTAGGTTTTAGTAGTCCACCCAATATGATGAAATTCTTTTGATATCTCGTTAATCATGAGTCAACCATCCACATATCTCGCAAATTGAATGTTGATAAACTGGGGCACTTACCAAAAGATTCATCGATAAACTGGGGAACTTACCAACAATTTGCACTATGTCATACTCAACAAATAATTAGAATAAAAACCCTTTGCATTAGGTTGGATTGACACCATATTCTCCAAGAAATAAACCCATAACTCTTCTATAGATTTTATAGTGATGACCATAAGCTATGAAACCCTCGTATCATCATATGTAATAGTCCTTTTCCTCCTCCTTTAAGGGTTGTAACTGATGAACATTACCATTGTGTAGGGTTGTAATTGCTGAACATGTCAGAGGAAATTTCATGAATTCTCCACTTTAGTAAGCAAAGACTGAACATTACCACTCTAAGGAAGGTAATATTGCATTCCTTAATTGGTTGGTTGTAGAATATTGCATTTCTTAATTGGTTGGTTGTAGATCCTATATGGTGGCCTTGTCCACTATATCAAGGATGCTCTCATCCATCAACTTGGCCAAACCTTGGCCATAAACCATTGTAGTTGGATTTAACTCAAGGTCTTAGTCCTGGATCTTGGTGATCCACCTACCCCTTGTCCCACTGCTCTCCTATTGCAAAATTATATCCTTCACCATGGGATGAGGAATGTAGGCCATCAACTTAACATTCCAAAAGTGATCATGAAAGTAGTTAGGTGCCTTCACCAAGGCATAAGCATTAGAGGAAATTTCAACTCAAAATGGGCCTCCTAAAAAGAATTAATAAAATAATAGTTAAAATAATAAAATAATATTTATTAATTTTGGATGAAGAAAAGAAAAAAATTACTTTTTTGTTTGTATTTTTGACATATATCCCCGTGTTTTCACTCAAATTTCGATCGAGAGATCTTGTTGGATGTGCAATTAAATTCTGCATCCAACGAGTACCCACTCGCATTACTTTTGACAGACCCCGCTACCTCAAAAACAAGAAATACCTAAAAAAATGTGATGACGATGTCAGCATCACGTTTTTTCAGGTATTTCTTGTTTTTGGGGTAGCAGGGTCCATCAAAGTATGCAGAGTGGGTACTCATTATATTTAATTCCGCATCCAATGAGCTCTCCCGATCGAAATTTGAGTAAAAACACGAGGAGATATGTCGAAAATACAAACAAAAAGTAGTTTTTTTAATGATACCTATCCCCAAATTTATATTAAAAAAGTGTTTAAGACCTATACGGTATTTCAAATTTAAAGCAATTTCATTGGCTAACACATGATGACATGGAATTTGAATCAAAGTTAAAAGGCCCATTTTGAGTTGAAATTTCCTCCAATGCTTGGGTTTCCATTGAGGCTTAAGTCAACCTTTCCCCTTGAAGTGCGTTGCTCACTCCCTTTCTAATTTTTTTTTAAGAATACAACATAGACTTTGCTTGATATATCTGCAAAGGATTTCTTTTCTTCTTCTCTCCACTTCTTCAAATTTGATCTTATCAAGATGATTTAACGAAAATCTTTCCCAAAAAGAACCAGGAAATGTTCCATCGTATTCAAGATTGGTTGTAACCAAAAGTTTCAAAAACATAATTGGAAACAAAGGCATAGACGAGGTTTCAAAAGCATAATTGGAAACAAATGCATAGATGAGAGGAGTACCATTTCCAATTCATCTAAATAGGAATGGAATATTCAAGTCGTGATCTTTCTTCAACATATTTGATATAGGCCTTCCAATTTTCGCAAAATAGGAAATGAAACACTTTATAGAATTGATGCAACCAAAGAAAGATTGAATGCCTTTTATTTTTTTTAGTAAAAGGAATCTCCTAGGTACCCTTCACTATTTTAGGATCAATCCTTACTCCAATATTGTGTTCCAAAATCTTGCCTTCAAAGACCCCCAAGATGATTTTTCTGAATTCAGCGATATGCCAAAGGATTTGCACTTGTCAACAATCTTGCTAAGTGTCCAATATGATCATCCCTATTCTTCAAAAAAATAGTGATATCATCTTGGTACACTTCTATGTACTCATTAGAGAAAGCAAAGTCCATAGAACATTGGAAAGTGGCTTTAGCAGTTGTCAATTCAAAAGGAATCCACATATGCATAAGTCCCCCAAGGGGTAGTGAAAGCAATTTTATTTCTCTCATTAAAACAAAAATTACACATATATGAAAAGGTAAGGTCGAGGACATGAATGGGACAATGGATTTTCCCATTCCAGCAGTGATGAATCCTCTCTCAAAGCATTAGTTATTTCTTAAGGCCATCATTTTCTGGGTAACTTTACTCATAGAAAAAGTTGATAGCTTCTTTGGACCTATCCATAGATCTTCATACAAGTGGCCTATTGTGGGTTTTTCCCATTAACTAAATGGATAACCTTTACCAAGATATTTTTGATTGAGCACACTTCGTCCACTCCTTTATTTTCCCCATCAACTAAATGAAGAACCTTTACCGAAATTTTGTTGATTGACCACTCTTCCTCCACTCCTTGCCAATATCCATCTTGGTTTAGGAGTTTGTGCTATAGGCACAACCATGCTACTCATCAGAAAGAAACATCTCTTCAAATTCAGTTCACAACAGTTAAGGGACATTAGGGAAATGAAATTGGTGGCAAAAATGTGTAATTCTAGGGTGCAAGAACTTCTTGTTCCTTGTGAATCACCTCATGAGACTAAGGACAAATGCATGGTTATATATGTATTTGGTCATGTTCATTCCTTAATCAATGGTTGCATTGAAAAATGTGAGTTTGCTAATATCCTCGAGCATCAATCAATGCAATGGTAAATTGATCCATCGAATCTCAACTTGAGTGCATTAAAAGTTTTTTTTAAAAATGCGTGTACCAGTTTGCTTAATTCATGAAACAGCATTAACAGAAATTAAATGCTTTAAAACAGAAATGAAAAGCAAAACTGATAAACATATGTGGGAAAAAAAAACACAGAATCAGAGAGTCACAAATAGAAGTTGATAACGGAGTTCACCCCCTTCACTGGGCTACGTCTCTGGGTCCCTCTCCAATGGGTGCTGATCTAATTAATGGTTTTAAAATGGTACAAAAATGGTTCTGGAATCAACTTCAGCAACTATAAACAGAATGTTGTACAAATTCTTCAAGACCTCTTTTCTGGAAATTACAATTAGCATTCAAAATGCAAAGAAAGCTAAAATTATAATAGAGAATGTCGACTTCCACAACAACAACATCTGGACACTTCACAGCAAAACTCTTGGTGATTTTTTTTTAATCTCTGCAAGCTTTCTCATAACAGAAAAGTGATGCATGGTGCTCTAAACAATCTGAACCCCCTTCTAATGTGGCCAGAATCGTCTATTTAAGCGTTCAATGGGGAGGGTAAGTAACGGTCTCAACTCATCTGTTACCCGTATTTTCATATTCCATATGCTATCTTTTAATTTTCGTCGAAACATTTCAACTAGCTGTACGTCACATTCATTTCTGTTCCGCTACATGTGGCAGCGGTTCCCAACGGTTCCATCTAAAACCATAGATGGTATTGCTATCCTGCCACAAAATGGATATCCATCACATTTAGAGCTATTCCAAAAGTTATATCCGCTGTCGCAGCATATAACTAAACTCCACAAATGTCGTAGCATACAAATATTGCAGCATACATGACCGCGCACCCTCATCTAACCACCAGAATAGTGCCATTTAACCGTGCACAAGACTGCTAGAGGGTATCCACTTGACCGTGTGGGATTTTCACGAACCATTCGAGGCCCCCCCTTGACGGTGCGCCAGGCCACCAAAACGTTGCCAACTAACTTCGCGATCATGTTTCAAACCATTTTATATTATCTCTTGATAGTGCACAAATTTCCAGATGCCAAGTCTTAACTGTAAGACTTGACTGTTAGAACCGTGCAATGTTATGTCGAACCACGCACCATGCGATGTTATGTCGAACCGCGCACCATGCGATGTTATGTCGAACCGCGCACCATGTGATGTTATGTCGAACTGTGCACCATGCGATGTTATGTCAAACCGCGCACCATCCGATGTTACGTCGAACCGTGCACCATGCGATGTTATGTCGAACCGCGCACCATGCGATGTTATGTCGAACCGCGCACCATGCGATGTTATGTCAAATTGTGCACCATGTGATGTTATGTCGAACCGCATGACCCTTTGCACAAATGTTAAATGGTAACCATAAGACTAATAACCATTGTACCATATTGGATCAGTGTAATTTTTGAAGATGAATAATCCACTGGATCATTCCTCCCCATTGGAGAGCTTTTGGACCACCAAAATCCTAAGTCATTCTGCAAGTAAGTAAGGGTACAACTCCCTCACTTTTCCAATCTCCATCCATCTTGATTTGCTAGGTTGCATGCCTTTAATCCCCACTCGAAGGTACTCAACATTCCCCCTTCGTGAATTCCTTACATTTCTGTCAAGAATAACATCATCCTGCAACTCTTTCATGTATTCAGGTGCCATATCATCAACTGAAGGAATCTGTATGTTAGTTTCCTCATCCATGATCATAGGAGGTTCATATAATTTAAGATTCTCAACATTGACAACTGAATAGATTTGCATGTATGGAGGTAAATTCAAGCGAAAAGCATTAGTACCGATCTTTTCCAAGATCTCAAAAGGACCATACCTGACAGGCTTAAGCTTTTTACCTTCACCCTTCATTCTTTCTTTGGTGATATGTAACCAAACTCTGTCACCAACCTAAAATTGATGATCAACTCGATGCTTGTCATGCCTGGCCTTGTACTTTGCCTGGCTCTTCTCCAATTGTTCCTGAACTGCCTGCTGCACCGCTTGGATTCTCTGAATGAATCTTAGAGCTTTATCTGCATCATGATGTCCATCCACTGCATCTTTTCCAAAAGAGAAGTCCATCGGTGTTTTTGGCAGATAACCAAAACAAGTTTCAAAAGGATATCTTTTCATGAAAGAATGAACTGCATGATTGTAAGCATGTTGTATATACTACAACTGCTCATCCCAAAGTTTAGGATGTTTACTGCAATACCCTCTGAGCAGCTGAACCACTGTTCTGTTTACTACCTCTATTTTTCCAAAGGTCTATGGATGAAAAGCTGTACTTTTATTAAGTTTAGTATCCATAAGCTCCCATAAAGTTGACCAAAATTCTCCCAAGAACCAGGAATCCTGATAAGATGCAATAGACATGGGTAGCCCAAAATGTACCCAAACATTCTAAAAGAATAGGTGAGCTGTTTGTTCAATAGTGATCTATTTGTTACATGGCATTAAGATACACATTTTGCTGAATATGTCCACAACAACATATAGGTAATCATGCCCTTTTCTAGACATAGGTAGTCCTCCTACAAAGTCCATAGAAATTCTTTCCCAAGGACGAGAAGAAACTGGAAGAGGTGTGTACAAACCAATTTTCCTATTGCTAGGCTTACTCATCGTACACATAACACATCCTCATATATATTTAGCTACAGTTTCTTGCATCTGAGGCCAATAACAGTGATTCTGCAATACTGTCAACATTTTACTTACACCAAAATGTCCTGCAATCAATGAACTATGTGCTTCTCGGATCACATGCATTCTCTCTTTCTCTAGAATACAGAGTTTACCGAGATGATACAGGAGTTGATTATGCACATAATAGTTCTCTTCCTGTTTACCATGTATCAGTGATGCATATACGTTCTTAAAATATTTATCTTCTGCATACTGTTCAATGTAACTTTCATGTGTTAATGAACTATTCTGAAGAATGATTGAAGCGTTTGTAGGTGGCTTCGATAACATGTCTGCTATCTTATTATGAATTCCCTTTTTGTATTTAATTACAAGATGAAACTGTTGCAAGAATCCCATCCATCTTAAATGCCTACTTTGCTGTACTTTAGTTTGAGATTGCAGATATTGAAGTGGCTGATGATCAATATATATGACTGTTTCTTTTCCCATGATATAATGTTTCCACTTCTTCACACTCTGTACTAAAGCATACAACTCTTTGTCATAAGTCGGATAGTTACTTACCGCAGTAGAGAACGTTTCTAAATGGTAACAGATAGGCTTCCTCCCTTGCATCAAAACAGCTCCCATGGAAAACCCGCTGGCATCGGTTTCGATCTCAAATGGCTGCTGCAACTTCGGCAACGTCAAAACTGGTGCTGTGCTAATCCTTTCTTTCAAAGTGTCGAAGGCTCTCTGATGCTTGCCTCCCCACTGGAAAATTTCTTTAACGCTTGTCAACGCATGTAATGTAGCAGCAATGGAAGAAAACCCATAAATGAATTTCCTCCAATACTGAACCGCACCCAGAAAAATTTTGATTTCAGTAACGGTGTTAGGCCGTGGCCAGTTTATAATCACAACAACCTTGGCTGGGTCCACTCGCAGGTGGCCTCCACCAATAATATGGCCCAGATATACTAAAGAAGTTTTAGCAAACTCACATTTAGACATTTTTACATACAGCTTCTCCTTCCTCAGTACATCTAAAACTTTCTTCACATGTACAGTGTGTTCCTCCTAGGTTTTGCTAAACACCAGGATATCATCCAGATATACAATTACAAAATCATCAATGAATGGACGAAAGACATCATTCATGACCTGCATGAAATTAGCAGGTGCGTTACAGAGCGTGAAAGGCATCACAAGCCATTCATACAAACCCTGTTTTGTTTTAAATGTTGTTTTCCAGGCATCATTTTCAGCAACACGGATTTGATGATACCCACTATGTAGATCCAATTTTGTAAAGTAAGTTGCATGTTTCAACTAATCAAGCAAATCATCAATGCAAGGAAGAGGATACCTGTTTTTAATGGTGATTTTGTTAAGGGCCCTGTAGTCGATACACATCCTCCATGACCCATCCTTCTTTGGAACCAAGACTATAGGAGAGCCACAAGGAGAAGTGCTTGGCCAGATGACCCCCTTCTCAATCAGCTCCTGAACCTGCTTCTTGATTTCCTCATTCTGCATTACAGACATTTGGTACATGGCTATGTTTGGGAGTGGCACATCCTACTGCAAATGTATCTCATGCTGAATTTCTCTCTTTGGTGGTAACTCTTTCAGATCTTGAAATAAATCATCATACTCAGAAATAATTTCAATCAGTTCATATTTACGTTTAGGATCACATCCTTCAAAAGATTTAGAGCTCTCATCATTTTTCACCTTAACCATCATTAACACAAAATTCTTACTAGCATTTACCAGTCTCTTCATTTGTCCTGCAGAGACTATTGCCAGATTTTTTTTTGTCTTATGTGCTCATACAATATATTCCACACCATCTTTAAAAATATGATACTTATTATGCTCTCTATAAAAGACTACTTTCCGGTCATACAAATATGGACTCCCAAGTACAATTCCACAAATGTCAAGTGGTACTACATCCAATTCTACCTCATCCATGAATTTCCAGTAATTGCAAACTTTAATACACATTTCTTTGTAACTTGCAACTGTGTATCATTAGTAACCCAACCAAGAGGATAGGGTTTTTCATGAGGCATAGTAACTAAATGCAATTTCTTAACCACTTCTTCTGATATCAGATTTACTTGTGAACCACTATCAAACAATGTATCAATCTTTGTGTGATTTGCAATGACACGAACATGAAACAATGCACTTCTATTTTTATCATTTTGCTTAGAAGTAGATGGTATATTTGTACTTGCACTAGAACTTGATTTTGCATCAATGGGAAGTGAGATACTTTTATTCTTACCCTGGATTCCGACAGCTGTAACCTTTGCTTCATCACCTGAGTCGAATCCCAAGTCTTGAATAACTGCTGTAGTAGCTTTTGCTTTGCCTTTATCTTTGTTTCCTCTATACTTCTTTGGCCTTAACTCCGGATGAAGTGTCCAACACTTAGAGACATCATGTCCCTTCTGACAATGCGAACATGTAGGCTTTTTACCCTCTTTCTTAACAGTAGCCATCTTTTTTTCCCCTTATCTTTACCTTTCGATTTGCTGTCAAATTTAAATGATTTCTTCACAAAAGTATCATTAGCATGCTTACCCCTAGCTTCTAAATGTGTAGCTTGAACACATACATCATCCAAATTACTGGGGTTAAACATTAACAAAGTATGTCTCAAATAAGAATGCATGCCACCAATGTACTTAAGAAGAGTTTCTTGGGTATCTAATGAAACATTCAATGCAATAGCCCTCTTTCTGAATTCATGATTATAGTCTTGAATATTTTGTCCTTTAGCTTGTCTAAACATTTTCCAACTCATGGTTAATTGTTGAATATTTCCTAAAGGATAAAATTGCTTCCTTAATACTTCAATGAATTCATTCCAAACTGAAATTATTTTACCATTCTTTCGAAGATCTTGCTGAATCTTGATCTCCCACCAAGTAAGATCCATACCACTCATTCTCAAAGTGGCCAATTGAATCCTAGAAGGGTCATCATTAATGCCCTGCACCCTGCAATATACTTCAAGCTGCTTGATCCAATTGTCTAACTTTTCAGCATCTAAATCTCCATTATAAATTGGCAATTCGAATTTAACATCCAATTTGAAATAAGGCATATTAGGACTTGCATTAGCATTATGTGAATGAGAAGCATGAGAAAAAGAGAAAATTTGATTAGTATCAGGAGGATCACCATCACCTCCTAATCTTTTACCCTTTTCTTCCTTCTTTACTTCTGCATCTATGGATGAAGATCCTTCTTCTTTCTTCTTCCTTTCTACACGTTCATCGAGAAGAATTTCCATCATGGCTTTCATACTGATAAAAGCCTCCAAAAACTCAGTTTCAGAAATAACAGGTTTTTCCTGTTCTGTATGTCCTTCTTCTTCCCCTCGCAGAGAAGACATGGTTCTTGAGAATGTTCACCTTGAGCCAATATCAGGATCTCTTTCAATTAATTCTCCTTCACCAAGCTTTAACCTGGACCTGGTAAGCATTCACAAACTTGCACAAGCAGTTAACCTGCTCTGATACCATAACATGATCTGTCGGATCTCAACTTGAGTGCATTAAAAGTTTAAAAAAAAAATGCGTGTACCAGTTTGCTTAATTCATGAAACAACATTAACAGAAATTAAATGCTTTAAAATAGAAATGAAAAGCAAAACTGATAAACAGATGTGGGAAAAAAAAACAAAGAATCAGAGAGTCACAAACAGAAGTTGATAACGGAGTTCACCCCCTTCATTGGGCTACGTCTCTAGGTCCCTCTCCAATGGGTACTAATCCAATTAATGGTTTTAAAATGGTACAAAAATGGTTCTGGAATCGACTTTAGCAACTGTAAACAGAATGCTGTACAAAGTCTTCAAGACCTCTCTTCTAGAAATTACAATTAGCCTTCAAAAGGCAAAGAAAGCTAAAATTATAATAGAGAATGTCGACTTCCACAACAATAGCATCTGGACACTTCACAACAAAACTCTCGGTGTTTTTTTTTTTTTTATCTCTGCAAACTTTCTCATAACATAAAAGTGATGCTCGGCGCTCTAAACAATCTGAACCCCCTTCCAATGTGGCCAGAATCATCTATTTAAGCATTCAGGGGGGAGGGTAAGTAACGGTCTCGACTTGTCTGCTACCCGTCTTTTCATATTCCATATGCTATGTTTTAATTTCCGTCCAAACGTTTCAACTGGCTGTACGTTACATTCATTTCTATTCCGCTACATGTGGCAGCAGTTCCCAATGGTTCCATCTAATACCATAGATGGTATTGCTTTCCTGCCACACAATGGATATCCATCACATTTAAAGTTGTTCCAAAAGTTATATTCTTTGTCGCATCATATAACTAAACTCCACAAATGTCGCAGCATACGTGACCGCGCACCCTCATCTAACTGCCAGAATAGTGCCATTTAACCATGCACAAGACCGCTAGAGGGTATCCACTTGACTACATGGGATTTTCACGAACCATTCGAGGTCCCCCCTTGACGGTGTGCCAAACCGCCAAAATGTTGCCAACTAACTACGTGATCATTTTTCAAACCATTTTATATTATCTCTTGACGATGCATAAATCGCCAGATGCCAAGTCTTAACCGTAAGACTTGACCGTTCGAACCATGCAATGTTATGTCGAACCACGCACCATGCGATGTTATGTTGAACCGTGCACCATGCGATGTTATGTCAAACCGTGCACCATGCGATGTTATGTCGAACTGCGCACCATGCGATGTTATGTCGAACCGCGCACCATGCGATGTTATGTCGAACCGCGCACCATGCGATGTTATGTCGAACCACGCGACCCTTTGCACAAATGTTAAATGGTAACCATAAGACTAATAACCATTGTACCATATTGGATCAGTGTAATTTTTGAAGATGAATAATCCACCGGATCATAAACACATGGAGTTGAAGACAATGTGGGGTGCTTCTCCACTAGAAACTTGTCGGCACCTACATAGTTAGCAACAATATTGGTGATTACCTGCACCACATGCTGCACAATTCTTTGACAAATTCATCCAACTAAAAATAGAACAATGCTACCTCTTTAACATGCATATATGCATCATAAACTTTGTGCGCTTTTCGCAGTTTACTATGAAATTAAGAAGAGCCTTGCCCTTCCCATCTGTCCAATCATCAGAATATACCATGCATCTAGTGCCCCCTAATGATTTTCTTGGCTCCTCCAGTTGAGTCCCTCTATCGTCCTTTTCCTTTTGAAGGAGTGCACCACTACTACTTCTAATAGGTAAGGGGATTTATATCGTAGGCCAATTGGACCAATAATAGTGTCAACAACAAGCATACTTTAGGAGAAGACACTAGTATTGGAAACAGTCAAAGATTTGTTCAATTTCTATGAGCCTGATTTTCTTTACTGTGAGAAGGAATAGCCTACAAAAGAGTATGCTTGATGACAAATTCAAATGGAAAGTATGTAGTTGGTGAATTACATGGATTTCTAGTTTTTATTGCTACAATTTGCTTCTCTCTATATTACAATGTACTATCTTTTCTAGGCTCCTGAAATGGACAAGAGAAAGGAGGGGAAGCCTGGTGAAGCTAGAGCTTCTTTAAGACCCTCTGTTAGAGACAATGGGTAAGGATACTACTTTTTTTTATTAAGCATATCTATTTAATTTATTTTGTCTTGATTTATATTTTTTTGTGTATTTGGCCATGCTTCCAAACGTTTTTTATGCAATCTTTTTCTTAAAATAAATGCAAGTGTATCATTTAGGAAAAACTTGCTTCTATTAAGGAACTCCTTGTAACGTCAAGGGATCAAACCTTGTTTCAAAACTGTGTGCTGCACATGGGGCAGAATTTGTATGACTAGGGGTATAGTGGTAGTGGATCAGAATAGTCTCGGTGTTATACAAGTACAATCCTGATCTCAGGTGTTGATTACCCTATTTATAAAACAATTACTTAGGCTTCCAAATTGTAAATCCATGTTGTAATTTTAGCATTAAAATTTTATCCCATTTGAATTTATTATTTTTGAACTGCTTTCTTGATAGATGAGCTGAAAATTGAATGGATTTTCAAGGTGGAATTTGTGGCTGAATCACCAATCCTTTTTGTTTTTATCCTCTCTCATGAGAGTGAGCATGTACATACAATATCTCCATAAATTTTTCCTCAACATAAATGAAATTTGGACTAGTAAGTAACACCATTTGATGCCTTCTTTCGAATCCTACTGGTATCACTACAACTAGACGTCAGACTATTCATATATTTGTGTTTTAGTGAAACCTACTAGTTTTTGCAAGGTTTCATGATTTTTTATGAACCCTTAACTGTATGCATTGTTCCTATGATATTCTCACACCTCTGATACTGAATTTTTTACCAGTGATAGACATGGATTTCTTGTTTCCAACTATTCAAAACACACTCAATTTGGAGGTCTTAGAAAATGTTATAGATCTAGTAGCTTAGATGTAATCCTTGAAGTGTTCAAATAATCATTTTCTTTGACACCACTTGTAATGAATAAAGTAAACAATAAAGCATGATAAACTTGCATACACACAATATACACTAAAATGCATTAGTGGCACTTCTCTAAAAAGTATTATTACAATGAATCACAAAATAACTCAGACATTAAGAGATTACTCTGAATAACCTATATACATCCATATACAATAATCATAATCCAATGCATACAATATTGGCTATATTGACATTGATATACTTGCTCTCACCCATTTTTCATGCATACCCACTACTAGGATAACCTACTATTTACATATACATATGACCATTTACAAAATTCCACTTGCAAATTATTCCTTTATACTCAATGAAATATAAGCATTGCAATCGAATAGGATGGGCACCACAAGTGTCTTGTTTCCAAGGTAAAATAACCCTCAAACTTCAAAGGAACAATTACTCAACATAAGTGCTTTCATTTGGTTAAGTTTCCATGACATGATGGGACTCTTCCCTTTCAGTTATTGAGCATTTAAACTTGAAATGAATTGGCAATCCATATCTCCAGGAGTTTTAAATTTTGGTAGGTGTCTTGACGTGATATTGTCTTCACTGCTTAAATGTAACCCCATCATATGCTTGTTTTTCCTTGGGATGGAATGCCATCAAGTTATTGAAATAACATCATATTTATTTATGTATTCATGATTTTATTTATTTTTAGATAGAGGATTGATGTACATTTAAAAATACGTATTTGTCAACTATATTGATCTATATTCTCCTTTCTATATGTGTTTCCAACTGCCCACCTTTCCATTCAACTTATATGGGTTACAACTTAAATTGTTTTGATCAAGATATTCAAAAGTTGCCATGGTTGTAGACCTTTTTATTTTATATCTATTTTTTAGAGTTATAAATAGCATTCCAAAATTGTTAATATAATTCTAGACTGGTAAAGAAGGTTCCACTCGATTTTGAATCTATTTTAGTTATTTTCAAGGTTGAGCCCAGTAAAAATAGTGTCTAGGATAAGATGACTATTATAAATATTCTTTCTCATCTCTTTTATGTCTGGAGGGTCCAAAAGGATTGGGAATTTTACTTGCTTGTAATGAAGTCAAATTCCTACAAACAAGTGGAGAAGTCAGCCTTTCCTGAATATTATCTGGGACCATACCATGATTCATAAATCTAGGATGTTTTTCTTCATTGCAAAAGGAAATTAAACATGTTGAATCCAATGCTTATTAATTTTGCTCTGTTAAATTGCCATGGTTTCTTGGATTATTGACTCCAATCTAATCCACATAGTCCAACATTTCCTTATTTTCATATGTTGAATTTTTTCATGTTTGATCCATTTTGATAAGTACTATCCTAACAGTTTTTCCACGAGTCACTTCAGGTATAGGTGAGCTCCACACATTAACTTCTAAAGATTTCAATAGGAACGCATTTTTTACCACATTGAGATCTTCCCCTTCTATTGGATGTTGTTATGAACAATGATTTCCATAGAACCAATGCATCAATCTTTTCCAGCAAGACCATCCTCATCATATATTGTTCCCCTATATCCTTCACACATTTACAAAGAATGGGAAGCTCACGATCAAAATGGAACTTGTAGAAACATTATTTCAATAATCTCTATGCCACCATCCTTGCAATGCATCAGGTTCAATAACATATTGTAGCCCATATGGAAGGCACAATTCAAAGGATCAACATTTCCTTTAACCATCAGTTTTGTAATGGATGGGTCCATCTATTGGATTGGTGAGGTATTCTCCATAGGACAAACTTCATCTACTTTCAAGAGGTGATGATAGCATGGTCAAGCGGTGGGATTCCATAATCCAAGTATTGGAGTAATTATATTTTGTTGATTTTTTTTGAAATAATTTCTAAATTTTATACAATGTAGAGCATATTTCCCACTGGTATTCACAAGTCAATTGATTCTTTTTTTGTGTGTTTATACATGAAGAGTTACTAAATATAGAAGGGCATAAAGAATATGTTCATTGTGGTGTTGCAAGTCTATAGAGTGTTGATTTATGGTGTGATTGGGATTTATGGTCATATGCATCTAGTTGGGTTCATTATTTGATTTAGTTTACTTTCTTTACAATTTTTTAAATGGACAGGGCTATAGGTTCATATGACCACACAGTACAACTATGGGACTTGTGCAACTCAAAGATTGTCTTTCAGTTGACGGTTTATTTGTCACACAGATGTTTGGTTTTTTAATAGAAATGATTATTTTTCATTAGCATCAAAAGAAATCATTACATAAGCTTTGGCTGGTATATACCTCGCTAGTTGATTTACGTCTTGATTTTTTTCAAAAATATGAGAAAATTGAGCATGGAATATTTTGATACATATATTTTATATGAAATGTATGCAATGTAGCTATGGGTTGCTCTTGGACTGTTAGCTTGGACTTCATATCTATGAGGCTGCTAAACCTTAGCTATGACTGTCTAAGAACTATCCTAGTGGATTGTGACTGTGTAAGAGCTACCCTAGTGGGTTTTGAATGTGTATCCTAGTGGGTTGTGACTGTGTAATCCCTATCTTAATGGGATTTTATTGTGTAAGAACTATCCTAGTGGGATGTGACAGTGTATCCTAGTGGGTCGTGACTGTGTAATATCTATCCTCGTGGTTTGTGACTATGCAAGAACTATCCTAGTGGGTTGTGATTGTGCATCATAGTGGGATGTGATATCCTAGTGGGTTGTGACTATGTTGATCTCTCCTAGTTGGGCTATGGACTGTGATGTTCTCCCTCGGTATTAATATGAATTGTGGTAACCTCTTCTAGCTAGGTAGTGGCTAATTTGACCTTATCTCTCTGGTTATGATTTGTTTGTAGCCCATATTGAGTTGATTTGTGGTTGTGTTAAGCCCTAAATGATAGGGGTATTTACACTTAGTGAATGAGTTATCTTGTTTACAATTGGTGACAGGGAGATATTGAATGCATCTAAAATAATTGAACTAAATACATTTAGTGTGTCCCTCGACAGTGTTGTTTTATCTCTCAAATTCCACATATCCAAATTGGATGCGTCTTTGTCTACAATAAAGTTGAGTTCTTTGACTACAACAAAGTTGACTTGTTAAATTACTTGTTGAAAACTAGACATGATAGGAATTGAAGATAGGAGCTACCTTTGGCCAATGAGTTGCTCTAACATTAAGCTTCACCCCTTTAAATACTGGGAATCCATAATGGTTTGTTTTCAAGGTGTGTATTGATATCTTAGCAGTTCAATTTCAAATAACACTTTAGCTTAGGTCTCCTTCCCATCACCAACCACTTTCCCTAAACCCTAAACCCTAAACCGGTTTGTAGATGCCATATCATGTCATGTATAAGCATTAATGTTTGTTTGATATGCTACAGAACTACAAGTGGTTGTTCGTAATGATTTCAGGTAAAATTTTAATGTCGCATGCTTGTTTGTTTTTTATATAGACTTTGGCAATGGCTAGAATGATGGATCCATCTAGACCAGTCGGTCAAAGTCACTAGGGAGACTCTTGTGCAAATAGTGGATCCCCTGCAGCGCCTTCTGCAGATGCAAAATTGAAGGTTTATAGTGGATCCCCAACACTGCCTTATGTAAATGAACAAATCTCAGTAAAACTATCAGTAAACATTATGTTATGTATTAGTGTCCCTTGGGTTTGGTTTAGTGATTGGAATGTGGCGCTGCTATGAAAACAATCTAGTTTTAAACCTCAGTGGGTGTAGAGCCATTGTGTGTGAGAGGGAAGGTGTCTGACCTCTTGTAGTTGGTTTTCCTTCAACAAAGGGGCTAGACATGTGTGCCATTCCAAATTGATTCAAGTGGCTAATAGGATACTTTATTGTATTGGAATTTCAGATTTTGTTTATATTATGTATTCTTCTAGTGGATAATTAATTGTTTTCTTATGTATTTATATATGTTACCTTATGTGTCTCCAGAAAGAGATTGGTGCAGTTTTCAAAAATATTGGAGATAGAAAACATGTACAATTGGTTTATACGAACTCTATCGCATCACACAACTATATCCACAAGTAAGTTTCTCAGAGGATTTTATGCCATTCACATATTAATGGGATGGATTCACCTCCACTAACATTTTGAAAGAGTGGTTGCAAGATTGTTCAACCAATAATTTCTTTATATATTGTTTCAAATAAGATTATTTCTAATGTAGGTAGACATATTCTCTCAACTCCAAAAATGAAAGTGAAGCATTTTGCACATACATCAGAGATGGACTAGCATAGGTTCTGTTGTCATTCTTTGATATTTGATTGCTGTGTTTACATCATCAAATGTTGTAGACTTATTTGTTCATGTTTTCTTCTATAGATGGAAAAACATGCAGTTGCTGGTAGGACATCACCCAGTGTACCTATATCAACACCACCTCTAGTATCTCCCAGTTTGTCTTCTCCAAATCTTGCGCCTCCATCCCCTTTAAATGCAAAATTGCAATAAACTAGTCTAGATAACATAAATCCCAACATCCAAGCTTGTCCTGAGAATGATGATGGAAATGGAGGATCCAAATCTGTGGCTACTAATAAATTTGATTCCATAAAGCTTTCCCTTATGCAGAGTCAAGAAGAAAGAGATGAAAACAATGTTGGTTCAGGATGTATGTTATTGTTAAATCTGCTTTAGGTGCAATCTTTTGACTTCTAATATTGATTAAAGATTGAACTAAGGAGTTGAGCACTAATAGTTTTTGAAGGTGAAATTGAAGAAATCTTTGACCGTTTCCAATACTGTGATTTCTATGAGCTTGAATTTCTTCTAGTCACGATACAAGTTGAATTAAGGATTTACTATTGGTTTATTGGGTTGATATGACTGTTCACTCTACTGCCATAACCATAAGCTTTGAAAAAAAATTTAGTGTGCTTTGGATGCTTCGATTGATGGAGCGCTTCTAAAATTTTTCACATCACTCTTTACCTTAATTTCAAATATAGACTCCTCTCATGCTTGTGCTAAGACTTCAATAAAAAAAATTGTGTGACCATATTATATGCTTGGGGTTGACCATATTCCACATGTATAATTTTTTTGTAAACTATACAAAATCTCGTCGGTTATCTGACGAGCTGTGGCCCTAGTCCGACAAGGTTGCCATAAATCTAACAAGAGTGATCCGTCGAAAAAATGACTAGAACCCATCATAAATATAATGAGATGTGGCCCTAGTCCGACGAGGTTTCCATAAGTCTGACAAGAGTGATCCGTCAGACGCCGTTGGAAAACCGACTCGAACCCATCGGAAATTGGATGACCTAAGCGTCACACAAACAACAAGGTGAAGTTGGAAAATTCATAATTCACCGTCGGAGCAACGATGAAAGAGTCGTCTGACATTCGACACGTGTCCGTCGGAAATCCGACAAAGCAATCCTTATATCATCAGGAAAGAGAAGTCGTATTTTTGACAAGATGGGAGTCGAAAATGCAATGGGGTTTGGCATGTCGTTGAATATCCGACGATATGCCATCGACGAAAAAAAAATGTTGTTGTGAATTACCATTAGGCTTCTGTCGAATTTCAGACATGGAAGCCGTCAGATTATGGGCTCAAATTATGTTGTGTTTGATGTACTTATTTTGAGAGATAAATATTCCTTTGTATATTTGGTAAACTTGCAACCCCAAGAAGAATGTTAGGTCACCCAACATTGACATTTCGCATTCCTTCTTCATTTCATAAGAAATGTTTACACTTAGTGTTTGTAAATTGCTTCCGAATATGATGTCATATACATAAACAACAATAATGACCATAATTTCATCTTTGATTTTTAAGTAGAGATTACTTTCAGTGATCCCTCTCTTCAATCCTTGTTGTTTTAAATAGTTTCCTAGCCTTCAAAACCAGGCCTTTGGAGCTTGTTTGAGACCATAGAGAGTTTTTTTAGTTTTCAAACATAGTCTCTATTTTCTGATAATAGGAAGCCTTCAGGTTGTTCAATATAAAACCTCTTCTTCTATTTTTCCATTAAAAAATGTAGACTTAACATCCATTTGATACAATTTAAATTTTTTATGGCATGAGAGTTCTAGAAGCATTCTGATTGCTTCAAGTCTTTCCACAGGAGCATAAGGTTCTTCAAAACCAATCCCTTATACTTGAGCATACATTTTACATACTAATATTTCCTTGTTCCTTATCACTTGACCATCCTGATTGAATTTGTTCTTGAAAACCCATTTGGTCCCTATAACATTCTTATCTTTAGGTCTTGGTACAAGTTCCTAGGTCTTGTTTTTCTTAATTTGATCTAATTATTCAGTCATGGATTTGATCCATTCATTATTCTTGCTTGTTTCTATAAAATGCTTAGGTTCCACTATTGAGAGTAGGGCTTGTTCATTAAATGTTAGCTGTCTCCTTATACAGACTCCAACATTTTTATCACCTATATGATCTATGTTTTGGGATGATTCTTTTGTATCATTCTAGATGGATTTTTTGTATCAGGTCTTGGGGGTTCTTCTTCACTTTATTGTGTATATTCCTTTTATATTCCTTCTTATTCATCATGATTACTTTTTTCCTCTTGCAACTCTTCCTTTTCTTCATTATTTGTATTTCAACACTGTCATGACTTCTTTCTCGTCTTGGTTTTATGTCATCTACTCTTACATATGCATTTTCTACAATCTTGTGTAACCTTTTATTGTAACATATATATGCATTCTTGGTGGATGAATATCCTAGAAATATTCCTTCATCAGTTCTAGAGTCAAACTTGCCAAGGTCATCCTCGTTCCTTTTAATGTAACAATTACTGCCAAATACATTGAAATATTTGACTGAGGTTAGTATTCTATACTATAGTTCATAAGGGTTCTTGTCCTTATTCACTCGAAATTATCCTCTATTAAGTATATATATAGTTGTGTATACTACTTCTTTCCAATATGCATCTGACATATTCGGTTCATTTAGCATTGTTCTGGAAGCCTCTTGGATTGTTCTATTTTTCCTTTCAACAACACCGTTCTGCTGAGGATTTTTTGCAGCTGAAAATTTTCTCTTACTTCCATGTGTCTTAGAAAACTCATTGAACTCATTTTAAGTAAACTCTCCCCCATTTTCAGATCTAAGACATTTGATTTTGACACGTGTCTCATTTTCAACCATTGCTTTGAGGATTTTGAACTTCTCAAAGGCTTCTGATTTTTCTTTGAGAAATATCACCCAAGTCATCCTTCTGTAATCATCAATGAGCAACATGAAATAATATTCTCCCCGTAGGCATTTAGTTCTTGTTGTTCCACAGAGGTCTGTGTGCACTATTTCCATAGGATGTGAGGTCATATGCTCTTTTGTTTTAAAATTGGTTCTAGTTTTCTTCCCATGTTTACAATGTTTACAAACTTAGTTAAGAGGTTTTACAATTTTAGGCAAGTCTCTTACATCTTCCTTCTTACTTATTCTGACAAGATTGTCAAATTTTAAATGTCCCAACCATTTGTGCCATAACCAACTTTCATCAACCATACTTAAGTAACATTGATTTTCATTTTCTAGGATGTACACATTGTTTGAATTTCTTATAGCCATGCCAAAATCTCTTCCTGAGTCCTTTTTCTTGATTTCACATTTCTCCAAGTAAAAAATATAGATGTTCTCTTGATCACATGTTTGACTTACACTGAAGAGTTTAGGATTGAGATTTTCTACTAGTAATACAATTTCTGCTTTAATCTTGTTATTAACAACATCCATTCCTTTGCCAATTATCTTGGAAGACAAATTTTTTTCCAAAAGTGACTTTACCCTTATTATCTTTTAGTGTTATGAATTTGTTTGGGTTACCGGTCATATGTTTTGAACACCCACTGTCAAAGTGCCATACGTTTTGATTTTCTGTTGCACATAGAGAAATCATGGAACTTTTCTTTTCTTCCTTTTCCCTCCAATACGTATTTTGTTTTGTGTCTTGAGACTTAATTGCAATAGTCCTTTTAATAGGAGTCATCAGTTTACAATCACTTGCCATATGTCCATGGTTATTACATTTGTAACACTCTATGTCATATTTTTGAAAAAGTGCAAAAAGATTATGATTTCCTTTTGGTTTATTACTTGATAACTTCTTATTGTATTCAGGAACCTTCCCATTAGCTCTGCAATTTAAGGTGTTATGACCAAAGTTATTACAGGAGTAACAATGACCTAACAAGATATGTAAATATCTATTTGGTCTCTTAGGCACCATATTATTTCTGTTTTTATATTGAGAGTTTGGGGAATTTCTCTTGCTCTCTTCCTTTTTCACTGGACTCTTTAGTTCTTCATCATAACTTTTCTTGTTTCCTCCTTGATTAGTGAAAGAGAAACATTCTGGTTTCTTTTCTTTATTAAAACCCAAGCCATATATATCACTTGATGCTCTTTGGCTATTCAGGATGTCATGTAGAATCCTTGAGCTATTTTCAAACTTTGATTTGATAGATCCTTCATTAAGCTTTTTCTTGAATTGTATTATCTCTTCTTCAAGTTTCTTAGATTCTTGTATTTTTCTTTTGAGCTACAGGTTTAGATCCCACTCAATCCTTTTGGAATCTAAAATTTGGGCATCCAACTAACTAATGACATGACTTGATTGTTTGTTCTTTTTCCTCATTTCTCAAGTTCTTCAAGAGCGATAACAAGTTCATCTCTTAAGTATACTTCTCCTTCTTCATATGAGTCACCATTTGAAGCTTGAGTATCTAGACCCATGAATAGAATATTGGTTTCCTCATCTTCACTTGCATCTGCATCTTCACTATTTTCCATGGTGTAGACAATTTTCTTTTTCTCGTAGGACTTCTTCTTGTTTCCTGCTTTACCCTTTTTGAATTTTGAGGTTTCTCCCTCATCAAAATAATATTGTTTAGGGTAAGTACATTTTGAAGAAGAATGTTCAATTCTTCCACAGTTAAAACATTTTAGGGGTAACTTTCCTTTATATTTTCCAGTACCCTTAGGGTAAGTACATTTTGAAGAAGAATGTTCAATTCTTCCACAGTTAAAACATTTTAGGGGTAACTTTCCTTTATATTTTCTAGTACCCTTCTCAAGTTTTTTAATAAAAAGAGCTTCCTCATCATCTAGGTTCTCTGTTTGATTTTTGGATGAGGCTTTAAATGTTGCTTCTTTGCTTGAGGATTCATTTAGTCTCGTTATCATCTCATATGCAGTGAGGATTCCATGTAGTTCATCTACTGTCACCTGGTCAAGATCATCTTGTTATTCTAGGGTGGATACTTTTGAGCCATATTTCATTGGAAACGTTCTTAGTACCTTTCTCACAACTTCTTTCTCTTTTAATTTTTATCCAAGACCTCTAACAGCATTGACAACCTCGTCTACTCCTAGAAGGTATTTGTCACATGCCCCAATTTGCAAAAACAAATTAATGTTATTTGACGAACATTGTGTTATATTTTATGCTAAGTTTGTAATTGATGACCAAGTGGGGTCAAGAATAATTAATGTAATTCAGAATATTTTAATTATGAATAAATAAATGATGAGACAACAACTTAGGGAAGCTGTTAAAAGAGTGTTAACTGGTCACTTGGTGGAGGAGGCTGGGAGGAGAGTACACTGACAAGTGGAAGCATACTCAAAATACTTCCAACTGTTGCAGGTGGCAACTTCCCTATATTTGTGTTCATGATTCTCCAAGAAAGTGGAATTGGAGCAGGTGGCTCATTAAGTGAAAACTGACCCAGAAGACCTAGGCATTTCTATAGAATTTTCCATTGAAGATAGCTGAGGATGCTCATTCATAGAGGTGATCATTCAGAGTGAATGAATTTGCTCATGAGAAATTTCATGGCGGGAATTACCGAAGTGAGTTTGAGTAGTTAACTGTTGATACTGGACTTATTGCAGCTATTAGGATGAAGTTCTTACTGTTGTGAGTAGATTTGGATTACTGAGGTAATTGGACCAGTCATGTGAAAAGTTCTTAAGAACATATCCTTCACCCAGTACTCTACCAGGAGGACCAGGAAACAGGCTCAGGGGTCCTGAGGAAGAGCAGTCTAAGCTTTCTCCAGGAGTTGGTTGGGAGGAACAGCCTCCTTAAGTTGTTGTCACCTCATCATTGACAGGTTCTATTTGTTTCAAGTTATTATATTTATTTACTGTCTTCAGTAAAATGTTTACTAGTTTTCAAATACAGGCATGTTAGTATTTAATTAGGGTTTATGAAGAAAGGAGTAACGGTGTATTGATGGACTTAGTAATTAGTAGATTATGTTAGAAATAGTAGTAAATATGATAAATGAGAAATAAATAGAAATAGAATTCCATACTGTATTTTTCCATGCCTGGCTTAGGAAGTACTCTAGTACAGCTAGGTGTTTAGGTAGATATGATGATTTTCATTTAACCTGAATGAAAAATGTAACTAAATGATGCTATAGTTTGCTTATGATTTTATTCTGTAAAGAAACAGTAAATACTTTATCTATTGAATGTATTTACTTCAGACAAGAACTGAACATAGGTATTTAAAGATATTTAGTAATCATACTACATATAGAACTATTTTAATATACTATTATTCTTTATAAACACAATAGATACATTTTAACAAATAAGTGTAGGAATAATAAATGGACTATCACTTAGGGTTTAGATTTAGTTGATAGATTTCAATAAATTCTTATAATAATTTATTCCCAAACAATATTTGTCTCGGTATTAAAACAGAAGTTTCTACTGTAACCTCAAGGAAACTACCTAGGTTATTGAAAGATAAACTTAATCCTATTCTCAAGCTTGCAGTATTTACCCTAAATCTTTCTTTATAAGAATTATAACAATTGTGAAAATCATTGAAGGAAAAATAATAAAACAGAGCTAAGAATTTTCTAGGTAAAATTTATTCTTTCACCGAACTGTAGGGTGTACTTAAAAATTAACCCCTATGAGCCAAACAGAGTAATAATAGTACTCTTAACACAGTAAAAATTTCCATAAATGCATTGCACTATAAATCCTTTTAATTACATGTTAATAATTAAAATAATACTATAACCATTTATTAAAAACAAAATCAAATAGGAAGAAATGGCTTATTGCCTTTAGAATTAAAGGTTAAGACTTAGGCCTGTCCAAATATTAGCTATATATATATATATATATATATATATATCAAACAGTAACCATACATTACTGACAGGAAAAAAACCTTAATCCATTTACAAGTCTTGATTGTTTAACAATCTTTCTTTTACTTTAAAAATCTTTTTTAAAAACTAAAAATTTACCAGATAGAAGTCAACAACCTCATAGGGTTTAGAGCTGAGCTCTATCAAAAGCAGTAAAATAAGTTCACATTGTTTAGGCCATAACTTAAAAACTATTTTATCATGGCAACATAGCCTTAATCCTCCTTGCTTAAAATACCCTCTAGGGTTTTGAAACTCATACAGAAAACAAGTAAGAAAGAAACAACAATATAACAATTAAATCGAGGCCATGCCATAACCAACCGCAAAGAACATATCTTCCAACCACCACAAAAAATTGCAGGAAGAAACCCTCATTTGCAACCGAGGCTTACCAAATGTATGCTCAAGTGGAACATTGAAGGAGTAAGCTCGTTTCCACCTATATAGCTGGGAGAAGGACCTGCAAGGTTACAAACCACATTATCATTACAAGTCTTTCTTGAAATTTGTAAAACCCTTATATAAAAATTAACCTAAAAACAAAACGAGTGTAAGTATTTACTTGTTAAAGTTTCGTGATGAAGCTGAGGTAAAACAACCACCTTAGATTGTGTTGGCACCGTTCCAGAAGACAATAAGACACGGAGTCACCACTGCAAAGAAAAACAAGAAAATCAACTCAACTAGATGAAGAAGTACACTTGCTCGAGCTCTGTCAATTAGTTTGCAGGCTCAAGACAAACACAGTCCTCGAGTCCTGAAGAAAAACCAGTATCTACACTTGCTGTAAACTACATCAACCTTTAAAGACCAAAAACTACTCTCGACCTCTCTTAAGACAGTCACAACGTTTGATTTCAAAAGCAAGCTATCAAAACTTGAAGGTGGTTACAGGTCTCCAATGGCCGCAAGCTCTCAGCTCGGCCAACAAGATGGAGGAAACCTCACTCTGCTAAACAAATGAGTAGGGTTTTGGAGTTATAAGTCAACCCTAGTGTGGATAAAACCATCCCACACGTCCTTCTAAATGTTTCCTCTAGCGTGGGTAAAGTTCCTTAGTCAGCGCTGCAACACAATGATTTACAATCAAACCAACGATCATTATAAACTATACTTTATATGATTTCCAATATTATGATAATACCATGGTGCATTGAAACTTAGGGGATCGACTATAGGATATAACATTAATAATTTTGTTTATTCTAGATTTTTCTTTATTAATAAATCAAGTTGGATAGTATTGTTTCTTAGCTAGGTTTGATGGAAATAGTGAAAAGAACATGTTGTAGCTTATAACCATAGTAAGAAGAAGAGCTATGGAATCTTGGAGCTTAGCCTTGAGTTATATTTGAAGGAGTATTCAGCTAACTAAAGACCAAAAATGCTAAAGAAATCCCAATAAAATTCCAACAACTTAATGATAAATTTTATAATTAAAAGCATAAGTAACTTGATCATTCATTGAGAGAAGGATGTTTATAGAGTCTTGAAATGAAGGTAGCTGTGAGAAAAACCAAACAGTATGGAGAGAACTTAATCCCAAAATATGAGCTATATTCTCTCGATGGAAATTATAAATAACCATTATGGTAAACAAAAATAACAGTGTTCTTTAGATTTTAAAGTATAATATTTAGTCGATTGGAGGAACTTGTAAAGTACTTGTTCTTGCAAAGTTTTAACCCATGTTTATGTAGTTGGTAAACGTCATTATGGAGTTAATTATAAATACAAACTATGGAGTTGTAACGACAAAAAAAAGATTAACATTACCTCCTTGAAGATAAGTAGCATATTAAAACATTTTCTAAGACTAGCATCTTAATCATGCTAGGGAAGTAGCTTCTCAACTTGAATTTAAATAACACCCTACTGGGTCATACGCTTACCTGCTAAACCTGTAAGGAACCAGCATTCCATTTGAGTTAGCTGAAAGCTAAGTAAGCCCCGAGCACACACAAGAATTCTTCCCTACTTGACAAAAGATAAACATCAGTATATCTAGTGGCAATAAAATGCAAGTCCTTTTCTAACTCTGATAGAATTACAACTGCTAAGTCATTAATAGCACTAACCCAAGTTTTTAATATTACACCTTTTAGTGTACAGGTTCTTATAAAGAAGAGATCCCATGTTCTTTTATAAACTATTTCATTTTTTGTTAACCATTAGCAAGTACTTAGCTGCGACTTTAGACATTTTATGTCACTTGAAATTTTTTAAATTTTTACGAATTTTTGGGGTATTACATGTGGTATCAGAACACAAGGTTCAAACACTAGGCCTGAATGTAGCTCAACTGGCTTATGTGGAATAGTAAATTTAAATACATATACTGATGTTGTTTTCTTTGAATGATACACACAGAGAATTTTGTTTTTGAGTTAATGACAGGTATGGATAGATTGAAAGAATATGCGGATGAGGAATCTCCTTACACTGAACGAAATAATCTTCAGAAAGAACCTATACAAGAAGAGATAACTAATAATTCTTCCGAATTACTACAAACAGTTAAGGAATTAAAATCAAAGATGGAATTGGTGGAGAAAGAAAATGAGAGGATTATGAGAGCTCAAGAAGAGCTAAATCAGATCTTAATAGAAAGATTTCATACTGAGGGAAAAGGTAAAAAAATGGAGTCTGAAGATATAGGTTATCAACATAAAGATAAAAAGACTAAACAAGTTAAAAATGAAAGTAGCTCAACTTCTGAAGTATATGGTGATTTACACAAACAAAACTTTCATTATACTAGTGACAGTAGTGAAGATAACCACCATACTAGGAAAAGAAAGTTTAAACCTTATGAAGAAATATCTGGGGAATTCAAGAATATTAAGACACCAACATTTAATGGAGAAACTGAGAAGGGGGAGGAAGCAGAATCCTGGCTATCCGGGATGAAGAAATATTTTCAAATTTATAACTACTCTAATCAACTGAAGGCCAGGATGGCTATTCATAATCTTACGGGAAAAGCTTATATATGGTAGATGGACTTAAAAAGAGTAAAAGGTATAAGGGAGAAAAACATAAATTGGAGTACATTTAAGAAATATTTCAAAAAGAAATTTTTATCTGAACAATACTATGAGGAAAGGGCTAAGGAATTCTACTAGGTAAAACTAGGTACAATGAATATGAAAGAACTGAATGGTAAATTTCTAAGTCTACTCAGGTATGTGCCATATATTGTGGACGAGAAACCTAAGCTACAACGGTTTCTCAGCTGTTTACCTTATCATATAAAGGACAGAATTGAGTATGACAATCCGAAAACATTAAAAGAAGCAATGAGAAAAGTGAACTTATGTTGTGAATAGAATCGTAAAAAGGAGAGCATGGCTAATTGGAAGGCCAAAAGGAATAATAACTTTGAACATAAAAAGAAAGAGTTTTTGCCTAATCGAAATTCTAAGAATAATAACACCAGAAATTTTCCTAGTAAGAATTTCCAAGGGAACAAAAGTAATTCACAGACCAATCCGAATAATCAAAGGAATAAAGAATCTGCTAACAACCACAGTAACTATATAGAGAACTTTGAACGAAAGGAACCCATAAAGTGTTGGGAATGCAATGGTCCGTATTATGCATCAGTCTGCCCAAATCAAAAGAAGTCTGTTAGTAACATACACACAATATAGGAGGAGATGACTATTGGTGAGCTAACGAGGACAATGCCCAGGATCAATGCAGCATTAGAGAACCAACAAGTAGATTATCAAACTTCCATGGTGGAAGTGGAAGGTAAGATAAATCAAATACCTATATCTATTTTAATTGATCCAGGAGCTAGTTTAAGCTATATTTCTCCTAATTTAGAAGAAAAGTGTAAGCTTCCAGTTGAAAATTTTGCAATTTCTTGGTTAGTTCAGTTAGCTACTGGTGCAAAGAGAAAGGTAATTAGCTTTGTTAAGAATTGTGCAGTAACTATGGATCAGTTTGAAACTTTTGTTAAACTCAATGTGCTACCTTTAGGTTCATATGATATATTAATTGGTATGGAGAAGCATAGGGTGGTCTTGAATTGCTTTGATAAAACCTTTACTGGCATAAATAACGAAGGAAAATTAATAAATGTAAAGGGAATCCCTAGGAAAACAGCTATAAGGCATATTTCTGCTTTGCAGCTTAAGAGAGTTGTTAGGAAAGGCTATAAGGATTATGCAGTAACAGTAATCGATGAAGAAAACCTTAAAAATTTAGATAAATTAAAATTGGAAGATATTCTGATTCTAAGGGAATATTCAGATGTATTTCCGAAAAAAATGCAGGACTGCCTCTAAAACGAGAATTAGATTTTACTATTGAGTTGGTACCTGGTGCAGTGCCCAGCTCAAAAGCCCCTTATCGGATGAATATATTAGAATTAAATGAACTTAAGTCATAGTTAAAAGAACTTATTGATAAGAATTACATTAGACCCAGTGTGTCTCCCTTGGGGGTGCCTATCATCTTTGTTAAGAAGAAGGATGGAACTCTACGACTATGTATAGATTATCGTCATTTAAATAAAATGATTGTCAAGAACATATATCTCTTACCTCGCATAGATGATCTGTTTGATCAGCTACGTGGAGACACGGTGTTTTCAAAGATTTATTTACGGTCTGGATATCACCAGGTCCGAATCAAAGATGAAGACATCTTTAAAAGAGCCTTTAGAACTCGATATGGACATTACGAGTTTGTCGTTATGCCTTTCGAGCTTACTAATGCTCTAGCTATTTTTATGTGTCTGATGAATAATGTAATGCACAAATATCTGAATAAATTTATGGTCGTATTTATTGACGACATCTTAATTTACTCAAAATATGAAGAGGAACATAAAGAAAATTTAAAAATTGTCTTGCAAGAGTTACGAGAGCATCAACGTTTTGCAAAATTTAGTAAATGTGACTTCTTTAAAGATAAAATTGATTATTTAGGTCATGTGGTGACTAAAGAAGGAATTTTTGTTGACCCCGAAAAGATAAAGGCAAGTGAAGACTGGCCAGTCCCAAAAGACGTAACTGATGTCCGATCATTCATGGGGATTACTGGTTATTACCGTAGATTCATCAAAGGGTTTTCAAGAATTGCAAATCCTATAAACTCTTTGCAGAAAAAGGGGAAGAAATTTGATTGGAATCAGAAGTGCGAAGACAGTTTTAAAAAGTTAAAAACATTATTAACCACTGCACTAATTCTAAGAATTGCTGACCCTAATAAAGATTTTATAGTATGTACTGACGCATGCAATGACGGTTTAGGTGGAGTATTAACTCAGGAAGGACACGTTATTGCTTATGAGTCTAGGAAGTTGAAGATTCATGAGAGAAATTATGCGACCTATGACTTAGAATTAGCGGCTGTCATACATGCCTTAAAGATGTGGCGTCATCATTTAATTGGAAGGAAGTTTATATTAATGACAGATAATAAAGGATTGAAATACCTGTTAGATCAACCTAACTTGAATGCTAGGCAAGCTAGGTGGCTAGCTTTTCTAAGTGAATACAATTTTGAAATTCAACACATTAAAGGAAAGGAGAATAAGGTTGCTGATGCATTAAGCAGAAATGCAAAGCTGAATTTTACAGCAGCCATCAGCACTTATACAACAGACTTGGAAGAACAACTTGAAGCAGGAATAGAACAAGATGAAAATTACCGAAAATTACAAGCAAAAGTAAAAGAGAATTTAATAGAAATTCTAAGTATAGGGTAAAACCTAAATGAAAAAGGATTATTACTATATAAAGACAGATTATACGCACCTAATGTACCTAAGATTAAGCTGTTAATTTTAAACTAAATTCATAAAACTCCTTATTCAGGGCATCCAGGTTATCATAAAACTATAACCATGCTAAGAAAGGATTATTTCTGGCCAAACATGAAAAATGAACTGGCAGCATATATTGCTAGATGCTTTGAGTGTCAGCAAGTACAAACTGAACATCAACATCCAGCTGGGCTACTTCAGCCATTGCCTATTCCTAGCTAGAAATGGGAGATAATTAGCCTTGATTTTGTTACAGGATTACCTAGAAATCAAAACATAAATGACTCAATAATGGTAGTGGTTGACAAATTGAGTAAGGAAGCCCATTTTATACCTGTAAAAACTACTTATAAAGCTGCAAATATCGTTGATATTTTCTTAAAACAATTTTTTCGGTTGCATGGAATACTGAAGGTGATAATTTGAGATCGAGACCCTAAATTTACAGATAATTTTTTGGAAATCTTTGTTTAAAGGATTAAATACTACGTTAAATTTTAGTACCTCTTTCCATCCTCAAACTGATGGACAGACTGAAAGAGTAAATCAGGTATTGGAGGATCTGCTCAGAATGTACGTAAAGGAGCAGCCAGGTAAATGGGAAGATTATTTACACATGGTAGAATTTGCTTACAATAATCATTATCAGGCTTCAGCTAGGTATAGTCCTTTCGAAATTCTGTATGGAAGGAAATGCAATACTCTCATCTCCTTGAGTATTCCAGTGGACAGGTTAGTATTAGGACCAAAATTATTGAAAGAAATGGAGAATTGTAAAACAGGTACAAGGTAATTTGAAAATTGTACAAGATCGACAGAAAAGTCAAACAGACCTTAAACGAACTCCAAAGGAGTTCCAGGTAGGAGAACATGTTTTTATTAAGGTGAGACCCAAAAAGAGTTCTCTAAGGCTGTGTAGCTGTGCCAAGCTAGCACCTCGATATTGTGGTCCTTTTGAAATACTGTCCAGGATAGGACAGGTAGCATATCAGTTAGCTCTACCACCAAATCTGAGAGTTCACAATGTTTTTCATATTTATGTATTAAAAAAATATGTACATGATGCTACTCATGTTATTAATTGGAATGATGTGTAGGTGGAACCCGAAGGAGATTTTCTGGTGGAACCGGATTGTATCCTCGAACGGAGGGAGATCTCGCTTTGGAATCGCACCATTGGTCAGGTGAAGGTGCAATGGAAGTACCTTAGTCCAGAAGAAGCCACCTGGGAATTGGAAAGTCATATGCGGGATGCATATCCAATTCTATTTCAAGGGAACTCTGAGGACGAGGAATAAATAACATCAAGGACGATGTTATAAATTAAGGGAGTGTGTATGTCACATGCCCTAATTTGCAAAAACATTGTAATGTTATTTGAGGAACATTGTGTTATATTTTATGCTAAGTTTGTAATTGATGACCAAGTGGGATCAAGAATAATTAATGTAATTCCAAATATTTTAATTATAAATAAATAAATGATGAGACAACAGCTTAGGGAAGATGTTAAAAGAGTGTTAACTAGTCACTTGGTAGAGGAGACTGGGTGGAGAATACACTGACAAGTGGCAGCATCCTCAAACTACTTCCAACTATTGCAAGTTGCAACTTCCCTATATTTGTGGTCATGATTCCCCGAGAAAGTGGAATTGGAGCAGGTGGCTCATTAAGTGAAAACTGACCCAGAAGACCTAGGAATTTCTATAAAATTTCCCATTGAAGATAACTGAGGCTACTCATTTGGACAAGTGATCATTCAGAGTGAATGAATTTTCTCATGAGAAATTCGTTGGAGGGGATTACTGAAGTGAGTTTTAGGGGTTAATTGTTGAGACTGAACTTATTGCAGCTATTAGGATGAAGTTCTTACTTCTGTGAGAAGATTTGGATTACTGAGGTTATTTAACTAGTCATGTGAAAAAACGTATTAAGGACATATCCTTCACCCATTACTCTACCAGGAGGACCAGGAAACAGGCTCGGAGGTCCTGAGGAAGAGAGTCTAAGATTTCTCCAGGAGTTGGTTTGGAGGAACAACCTCCTTAAGCTGTTGTCACCTCATCATTGATAAGTTCTAATTGTTTCATGTTATTATATTTATTTACTGTCTTCAGTAAAATGTTTACTAGTTTTCAAATACAGGCATGTTAGTATTTAATTAGGGTTTATGAAGAAAGGAGTAATTGTGTATTGATGGACTTAGTAATTAGCAGATTGTGTTAGAAATAGTAGTAAATATGTTAAATGAGAAATAAATAGAAATAGAAATCCATACTGTATTTTTCCATGCCTGGCTTAGGAAGTACTCTAGTACAATTGGGTGTTTAGGTAGATATGATGTTTTCATTTAAACTGAATGAAAGATGAAACTAAATTCTGCTATAGTTTGCTTATGATTTTATTCTGTAAAGAAATAGTACATACTTTATATATTGAATGTATTTACTTCAGACAAGAACTGAACATAGGTATTTAAAGATATTTAGTAATCACACTACATATAGAACTATTTTAAAATACTATTATTCTTTATAAACAAAATAGATACATTTTAACAAATAAGCATAGGAATAATAAACAGACTATCACTTAGGGTTTAGATTCAGATAGATTTCAATAAATTCTTATAATAATTTATTCTGAGACAATATTTGTCTTAGTATTAAAATAGAAGTTTCTACTATAACCTCAAGGAAACTACCTAGGTTATTGAAAGATAAACTTAATCCTATTCTCAAGCTTGCAATATTTACCCTAAATCTTCCTTTATAAGAATTATAACAACTGTAAAAATCATTGAAGGAAAAATAATAAAATAGAGCTAAGAATTTTCCAGGTAAAATTTATTCTTTCACCGAACTGTAGGGTATACTTAAAAATTAACCTCTATGAACCAAACAGAGTAATAATAGTACTCTTAACACAGTAAAAATTTCCATAAATGCATTGCATTATAACTCCTTTTAATTACATGTTAATAATTAAAATAATACTATAACCATTTATTAAAAACAAAATCAAATAGGAAGAAATGGCTTATTGCCTTTAGAATTACAAGTTAAGATTCAGGCCTGTCCAAATATTAGCTAAAACAAAATAATATATATCGAACAGTAACCATACATTACTAATAGGTAAAATCCCTTAATCCATTTACAAGTCTTGATTGTTTAACAGTCTTTCTTTTCCTTTAAAAATCTTTTTTAAAAACTAAAAATTTACCAGACAGAAGTCGATAGCCTCGTAGGGCTTAGATCTGAGCTCTATCAAAAGCAGGAAAAGAAGTTCACATTCTTCAGGCCATAACTTAAAAACTATTTTATCACAGCAACATAGTATTCATCCTCCCTGTTTAAAATACCCTCTAGGGTTTTGAAACTCATACATAAAACAAGTAAGCAAGAATCAACAAGCTAATAGTTAAACCGAGGCCTTGCCATACCAACTGCAAAGAAACTATCTTCCAACCACCACAGCAAATTGCAGGAAGAAACCCTCGTTTGCAACCGAGACTTACAAAATGTATGCTCAAGTGGAACGTTGAAGGAGTAAGCTCATTTCCACCTACAGAGCCAAAAGAAGGACATGGAAGGTTACAAACCACATTATCATTACAAGTCTTTCTTAAAATTTGTAAAACCTTTTTATAAAAATTAACCAAAAAATGAAATGAGTGTAAGTATTTACCTGTTAAATTTTTGGGATGAAGCTGAGGTAAAACGGCCACCTTAGATCGTGTTGGCACCATTCCAGAAGACACGAAGACACTGAGTCACCACTGCAAAGAAAAACAAGAAAATCAACTCAATCGAATGAAGAAGTACACTTGCTCAAGCTCCATCAATTAGTTTGCAGGATCAAGACAAACACAGTCCTCGAGTCCTGAAGAAAAATCAGTATCTACACTCGCTGTAAACTACATCAACCTTTAAATACCAAAAACTACTCATTACCTCTCTCAAGACAGTCACAACGTTTGATTTCGGAAGCAAGCTGTCAAAACTAGAAGGTGGTTACAGGTCTCCAATGGACACAAGCTCTCAGCTCGACCAACAAGATGGAGGAAAACTCGGTCTGCTAAACAAATGAGTAGGTTTTTGGAGTTATAAGTCAACCCTGGTGTGGATAAAACCATCCCATGTGTCTTTCTAAATATTTCCTCCAACATGGGTAAAGTTCCTTAGTCAGTGCTGCAACACAATGATTTACAATCAAACCAACAATCATTATAAACTATACTTTATATGATTGCCAATATTATGATAATACCATGGTGCATTGAAACTTAGGGGATTGACTATAGGATATTACAGTAATAATTTTGTTTATGCTAGAGTTTTCTTTATTAATAAATCAAGTTGGATAGTTATGTTTCTTAGCTAGGTTTGATGGAAATTGTGAAAAGAACATGTTGTAGCTTATAACCATAGTAAGAAGAAGAGCTATGGACTCTTGGAGCTTAGCCTTGAGTTATATTTGAAGGATTATTCGGTTAACTAAAGACCAAAAATGATAAAGAAATCCCAATAAAATTCCAACGACTTAATGATAAATTTTATAATTAAAAGCATAAGTAACTTGATCATTCATTGAGAGAAGGATGTTTATAGAGTCCTGAAATGAAGGTAGCTGTGAGAAACACCAAACAGTACAAAGTGAACTTAAGCCCAAACTATGAGCTATATTCTCTCTACTTAATCTATAAATAAGCATTACGGTAAACAAAAATAACAGTGTTCTTTAGATTTTAAAGTATAATATCTAGTCGATTGGAGGAACTCAGACAGTACTTGTTCTTGCAAATTTTTAACCCATGTTTATGTAGTTGGTAAACGTCATTATGGATTTAGTTATAAATACAAACTATGGAGTTGTAATGACAGAAAAAGATTAACATTACTTCCTTGAAGATAAGCAGTATATTAAAACATTTTCTAAGACTAGCATCTTAATCATGCTAGGGAAGTAGCTTCTCAACTTGAATTTAAATAACACTCTACTGGATCATATGCTTACCTACTAAACCTGTAAGGAACCAACAATCCATTTGAGTAGCTGAAAGCTAAGTAAGCGCCGGGCACACACACAAATTCTTCCCTACTTGACAAACGATAAACATCAGTATATATAGCAGCAACAAAATGCAAGTCCTTTTCTAACTCTGATAGAATTACAGCTGCTAAGTCATTAATAACACTAACACAAGTTTTTAAGATTACACCTTTTAGTGTACAGGTTCTTATGAAGAAGCGATCCTATGTTCTTTTATAAACTGTTTCATTTTCTGTTAACCATTAGCAGGTACTTAGCTGTGACTTTAGACATTTTATGTCACTTGAAAATTTTTAAATTTTTTACGAATTTTTGGGATATTACAGTATTCGCCAGTATTTTATTCTTATTTCATTTTAAGGCTCTCAAACTGCCCTTTATATGTCTGAATTCTAGATTCTTTGACTTTAGATGCTCCTTCATAGATAATTTTTAACTTATCCCAGGTTTGTTTGGCAATATTGCATCTTATAAATTTTGTAAATACAAAAGTTTTCAACCCACTTAACATTGTATTTAGGGATTTGGAATTACCTTCATATTGGCCTAGTTATATACTATCTATAGGTGCTTGGTCATCTATTTTATATTTCTTTACAGTTGCATGCCAAACCTTCCATCCAAGGGACATCAGATGGCACTTCATTCTCACACTCTAGTAAGCATGATTTTCTCCTGTGAACAATGGAGGTTTGTTGGTGGATAAACCTTCTTGTTGATCCATAGTGGTTTTAAATAGGATCTACCTTCCAGTGGTTAAACTAAGATGAAGGAACCTGCTCTGATACCAATTGTTGGATTATCCCACAATAATGAGAGGGGGGGTGAATCAATATTGTATTTTTCTTTTAAAATAAAAAAAACCACACACAACGAATCAAACAGGTTAACATAAATTTTATCATGGAAAATTCAAAGAGAAAACCACCAATTCAAACTCATTAATAAGATGAATCTACAAAATTGATTTATCTACTGCTACAGAAAGGATGCAACAACACCTTTGGTTTTTGTCTACTACAACTGACAAGGATGCTCCAACAACCTGGGTTTTTGCCTACTACAACAGACAAGGATGCTCCAACACCCTAGGTTTCTACCTACTACAACAGAAAAGGATGCTCCAACACCTTGGGTTTCTTCCTGCTATAATAGAAAAGGATGCTCCAACACCCTGGGTTTCTTCCTGCTATAATAGACAAGGATGCTCCAACACCCTAGTTTTCTACCTGCTACAATAGACAAGGATGCTCCAACACCTTGGGTTTCTTCCTGCTACAACAGACAAGGATGCTCCAACACCCTGGGTTTCTTCCTGCTACAACAGACAAGGATGCTCCAACACCCTAGGTTTCTGCCTGCTACAACAGACAAGGATGCTCCAACACCCTGGGTTTCTACCTGCTACAATAGACAAGGATGCTAGAACACCCTTTGCATACTTATATCCTACCCTAGCACCACCCTGGCACCCTGGACTGATGCTTATCAATTTTCTATTCACTTCTTGGACTCGGTCATTCGCAATCACAGAGACAAGTTATTTCCTTCAATTATTCTTTCAATAAATACCTTCAAGCTTCCTACAGATGCAACTCTTCATCATTGCATCATTTCATTCTTTGATCGTGCCTCTTCAAAAAAACTAAGCTAATGCCCTGTTGATCGATTTGTTGTTTAATCTTCCAGTCGTGACCTTCCACATTTTCCATCTCTGCAACCATCTTGAGCCATTGATTGTATATCAGGATTATTTTTTACTATAGATCTAATATATGATGCGATATGCAGATTTTTGAGCTATGACTTTTCTCAAAATGATTTTGTGCACTTAGCTTTTCGCCTCAACCGTTCCGCACCATTGATCTCCTTTAATCTTTTCATGACCGTCGATTTGAGGTGGAAATTGTATATTGGATATGTGACTTTTTCCAAATGTCATTTCCTGATTTCCTCTTTATGAACCAATCTTTTCACATCGTTGATATTTTACGGATGTCTCTTGACCCTCAATACTCTAGATTTCAGGTTGCGGAATGCGGTTTCTCAAAAACTCAAACGTTGCTTTCACAATTCTTCATCTTCTACTTTCCGCACTAATCTTTCTACACCAATGATCTTTTACGGATGTATTTCTGACCGTTGATCTTTTACGAATTTCTTTCTGACAATTGATCTTCCAAATCATGGGATGCAGAATGCAGAACTATGACATTTCCCACAATATTTTCATGATTTTCCTGCTTCCACTTTCCATCTGAACCATTGATTTATTTTGTAGGGTTCAATACTAACCATCGATATACGATCTAAAGTGGATTATGGACCTTCACTTTCCTTGTGTAGAAATCATTCACCACAGTAGATTTCCTTGCAGATTAAATCCTAATCATTGATCTATGATCAAATGCAGATTTATGGATCTTCACTTTTCTTGTGCGGAAATCATTCCCCGCCATATATTTCCTTGTGGATTCAACCCTAACTATTGATCCATGATCATATGTGGATTTGTGGATATCCCCTTTTCTTTTTGTGGAAATCATGCACCACCATCGATATTCTCAAGATCGGCTTTCGTAATTTCTCTTGACAAATATGGACCGTTCACGTTGTCAGTAAACTATTTCTCAATGAACTTTCACTCCCATCTAGAACGTTAACTCACCTGCAAGTTGTATCTATGAAATCCATGAGAACCGTTTAATCTGTGTCCCCACCAGATCAACGATGGAATTCCAATGTGATGAAGCAGTTTCATGAAATTTTTTTGCACATCAAAAGTTTTCTAAACCGCGCAACTCCACTCAGTGAAATCGTTGTGCACCATCGATCTATCTTAATGATCAATCTCGACCGTTGATCTCAATCCAATTTCCAGCGACTAGTTTCTGATTTCGTAGCCCAAATCACCTTTTATCTTCCTCGCTCTTCTATCAACGAAATATTATTTAACCATTGATATTATTCCACCTTTAATCTCCACCACACGATCTTCAAGCATATGAATGAGTATTATTAATTTATCTCATTCGTAACTCTAACTTGCGAAATTCAACCACAGTTATGGATTTTCTCTTACCACGATATGAATCATTAATACCTGCAAAGACTTAGGCCTACATGTTCATCATTTATCCTTACAGTGATCGATCAATCGATATTTGTCTTCTCTCACTCTCAGAATACCTAATTCCTTAGTACCAACTTTCCTTTCTGTCATTGTTCAATTCATCCTGCTACCATTTCTTCTAGCTATTCCTTTGTCATATGTGAAACCATTTGACATCGATGACAACTTATATTCTCAACAGTGAATTATGAAAGTGTCTCATCAGTTGAGTAAGGGAGAATAAATATGATTAATCTAGTCAAGCCCGACTTCTTCAGTCAATCTCGATTGCGCAAATCAACGCAACGATCTTCCTCCCTGGTTACAGAAACCGTACTCAGGTAGTAATTATTTATGATGTTTTAACTAATTGTAATATTATTATTGACCTGGAACATGTCCATTGCATTGAGTATTGTTGCAGAAGGGATTGAGTATGATGATTGATATGAAAATTACGATATCTTGAAGTTTTACTTGCTCATTGAAGTTTCCATCCGCCTGATGATCAATTACATCAACCAGTGAACTCATTAGCAAAAATTCCAATTGTTTTGCAATATTCCCCACTCGTGTTGACAAATGGAGGAATCAACGTCTTGACCGAAGTTCATTCATAGACTGATATAGTATTCCTAATCAGTCAATCATTACATCAACACGATTTAAGTTCATCGCTTTGTTCTTCAAACAACAGATTTAGGGATGAATTACAGTTCATCTAAGCTACCGGTCGAGATAGTCAACATTAAACCTGGAGTGGCTTCTCCTAAAATTATGGTGACCTGCATTGTTAAGGTTTCCTATATTTTACTTTTGTTGCCAAATTATATATTCATTATAATATATTCAGTTCGTTTAAAAAAAGGTTTTGGTTGACACAATTCATAGTTTTGTTCGATGGTAGTCGATCTCATCAGTCAGTGATGTATGGTCAATGGCGAAACTTATTTTAAATTAATATTTCTTCTCGCCCTGGTATGGTGGATACTTAAAAATTCTTAATGGTCGAGTTATTTTTCTATATGATTTTGTCGATGTATAAATGTGTCGAACCATTATGGCCAGAGCTTAAAGTTTGGTCGAGAGTTTCACATTTGGTCGAGTCTTGCACATGAGTAGGAATCACACAATATTGCAGGAATTTTAAAATATGACAATTAAATTCAAGCAGATATCCTACACTCACACAAAAAAGCGCTTCAATGAGACATGATGACAATGTGCTTAAACCCCTCAATATGGAAATGTTGAAATTGTTCCTGGGTTGTGACCTTAGAAAGACAGAAGGTAGAGATATGGTGTGGAATGTTGAAGAGCCAAAATGCCTCAAATGCCTGAGCCAATGGATAGGAGTGTCATATAGATGAGCCAAGGTGAGGTTTTAAGTCAAAAGACCTCATTGTGGAAGAGGAAATTTGATCGCCATTGTGAGAGGGTGAGACTTCGATGACCTACTACCAGATTGAAGACATAGGCTCAAGAGTAATGAGTCATAGTAGATCCTTGTACACATGTTTCTTCCTATCAAGCTAGCAGCTATTGGGTTGATTTACCTATGTAGACCGGTATGTATGGTTGATTCACAGTGAGGACTACTTTTGTAGGAGCCGAGACCAAGGATGATGATTGATATTTCTTTGTTCTCTTCTAGACGAATAAATATTTTGTTGATGGGGAAGATGTTGAGGTGGCCAATAGGTCTTTTCCTATGTCATCATACATTAAGGAAATATATTAAGTTAATCCTTAATGCATGATAAGTTGGAGTGGGTGCAACAGCTCCAACCATCTACAAAATGTATAAATACACCAACTTATCATGAATAAAGAAGTTAAACGTTTTCCCATATTCTTTGTTGGTAACTGTGTATGTATTTTTATCTGTCTCTTCTTGAATGTGATCTGAAAGCGCGGATGTTAACACCATGTGTCGCATGATTAGACACTGTGTGTTTATAATTAATGACTATATTAAAAATTATTATCTAGTTATTGCTAGATTTGATTGCGTATTTGAATGTCTATTTATTAAATAGATCTGTGCTGGATATTATGGTTTTATTGTATAATAATTTACTATTGCGATTGTTGCCAATATCGATCTGTGTCTTGGATGAGATAACTTTCGGTTTTATTATGGATTATTTAGAGTAGTTTATGCGACTTATGGATTTGTTTTGGGGGAATTAAAGCCTCTAAAATATACTCTATTTATCCTAGAGAATTATGAGTGACAATATACACTCATTTTTTTTACTACTTATATATTGGATTTTTCTTTCTGTAATGAAGTTGTTAAGCATAAAATTTAAGGAACCGGTCATAGCCATAGGAACTCTAATAGCAAGGTTTTTAATTGGGAATGATTTTTTATGTTGATACAGTTTAGAGGACATAGATGAGTTGTCTAAGAAGACACCGGCTTCTAGAGAAATGGTTAGTTGAACTAATACATTTAAAAATAATACTTTAATAAAACATATGCAGACATAATTAAAAGCATTTACCAGATCTAAAAAAATTTCGTTTAGATTTCCTAGTTATGCTAACATTATAACCATTCCAGATCAGAACTCTGATTCGGGTATGGAATCCCAAATAAAGATTCATTAAATTATACTAAGATCATACGATTTCTATGCTAATTAAGATTTGTTTACGTTAAATCATAACACTAAGTAGGAAAGATAATAGGAACAAATGCATAGTATCAATTACTGAGATTACGATTCAAATCTAACTTGACTTATACTTTAACAATACTTTAAACAAATAAAAATAGAAATAGGTAACATGACACCACTTCCGAGAAAACAAATTGAAGCTGGCATTCCTCCCAACCAACTCCTAGAGAATCCAAGTCTTACTTGCTCCAGAATCCCCGAGCATGTTTGCTAAACCACAAGGAAAAAATTTAATCAATGCGCCATCTCTTGCATCAACAGATAAATTCCCCATCCATCGCTAGCCTCCTGCTTGCTAAATGGACATACTATTATACAGTATTTTCCCTATAACTTGGTCATTTATGAGGCTCCTACTCTCTAGCACTCCACAAGGAGTCTTGACTTGATTTTGGGGAGGATTCCTTGTGCATCACTTGATTTCTGACTGAACAGATTTTGCCACTTGTCTTTTCCCCTTGTGGGTCAACAAACACTCTTTTAACATCTACTTCAGTTTTGATTCCTCTGAGTATTTTTAATTATTAAATAAAAATAATTCATTACATCTATTTTCACTTTCTAGTCAAAATATTTTAAAAAAATATTCAAAGAATAATAGTTTTCATTTGTTCGGTGTGTTATATACACCTCCTCTTAGAGGATTTGCAACTTAGAACATTGTTTCGGTAATCAAAGTCTTAAACCACTCTCACCTGCACAAGGAAAACAAGGATTATGCATTATCCATAGAGGCTAAGTAAGAAATGCGAACTTCTCTTCCTAGCTCATAGGTAGGACTAAGACTGAAAGAACCAAAACATTTTCTACAACCTTGCGAAGAGTTAAAAGTAGTTATAGTAATAAGATGGTAACGACATATCGTCGTAAAAAGAGACTTGATGATGATAAACATAAACATAGTCACATGAGTCTTGTAGTTTAACTAAAGTCATTTTGTTAAATACCGTCACAACAGAGAAAGCGTGAAATATAACATCTCTTGGATTTACTCCTAGGAATTTTATAAAGTTACATATAGTAAACAAGTAAATAATTTTTATTATTATTATGATTTTTAGGGATGTTACATGTGGTATTAGAGCGAGTTTCCAAACACTAGGCCTAATTGGCTCACTCGCATACAAACAAGAAAACAAATATATTGATCTTGTTTTACTTTATTTCTATACAAAAATATAAATTTTGTTTTGTAGGAAAATGGAAGGTGTTGAAGCATCTGTTGAACATGGATCTCAGTACAACAATCCATACAACATTTATGTAGAACTAAATAACCCAACTTCAGAGTTACTACAAACAGTTGAGGAGTTAAAAGATGAACTACAAACTATAAAAATAGATAATGAAAGGATTCTGGAACTGAATCAAATGTTATTAGAAAAAATACATAACAGAGGAAAAGATAAAAGGAATGTTTATGAAACTAATTCTGAAACAACATCCTATAAACATAAGGGAAAGAGAGAAAAATATTCTGATAGTGAATCTTCTTCAGAAGTGAATGCAACTTCACATAGGGGAAAGCACAAATACACAAGTGAAAGTAGTGAAAGCGACCATAAAACTAGGAGAAGAAAATATAAACCTTATGAATAAATTTCTAGGGAATTTAAAAAGATAAAGCCTGCCATGTTTAACGGAGAAGTAGAAAAAGGTGAAGAATCCGAGGCTTGGCTGTTAGGAATGAAGAAATATTTCCATATTTATAACTACTCTGACAGAATGAAATCCCGGATGGATATCTACAACATAACCGAAAACCTGACATCTAGTGGAAAGACATAAAAATAGTAAAAAATATTAAGTACCTAACCTGGAGAGTCTTTAAAAAATATTTTAAAAGGAATATTTTATCTGAACAGTACTACAAGGAAAGAGATAAATAATTCTATGAACTAAAATTGGTTTCAATGTCAATGAAAGAGTTAAGTAGCAAATTTCTAAGTCTATTAAGATATCACTAATACATTTGGAAAGATTTTTCCACGTTTTGAACATTTGTGGATTAATACTTTTTTTTTATCATTGCAGAAAAACCGTGGCAATATCGACGTTTTTTAATTTTCGACGAACTTTAGTCTCTATTTCGATGATATATGGCTATCTTTGCACATCCATTAAACCAATGCCATCTTTCAACGACTCATGGTTGTTTACACGCGGGTCAACTCATGCATTTTCATCCACATTTAACAAAGAAGATCTCGCTATTTGCATAACAGAGTAAACTTGTTCTGGGTGAAAAGTGAATTCTAGCCCTCCATCGGTTCATATTCTCGGTTCGTATTCAAGCTAGTAAGCATGAATATGGCACTAAACGTCAAAGAAAAATCTTGCTTCTATCTTCTGTCTGATCATAGAGAGAAATCCTGAAATGGAAACCCTCAATAATAATAAAATAGATTTGCTTTTTTCCCCCAGCTGTTGCATCTTTTTTCTTGGGTCTGGGTCTGACTGGGTATGTGTGGTATAGTATTTTATGTATATGACAGAAGCCTCCTATACCCCTGCCTTAGACCATCCATGTGCCTTTATATTTTGCATAGAGACGTTTACACTTGTTCATAAATGATGTCGCCATGGATAAATAGTAACTTCCATGAAACTGACTACCTCATTGCAGCTATCTCTACTACTGCAACCTAGTTACCTATACGATGTCAGCATAGATAATTTTACCTTTTATATTCCAAGTAGTCCATTGATTAAACTATGCCAGAGAGTGAAATCAAATTGAAAGCTAGTTTACAGCTCCTTTGCGGCAGCATGCCAAGATGTATCACTTATCACATTTGCTATAGTTGCGACAAGGTTCTTGGTGATTGATTGAGCACGGATTGAGCCCATATTTCATTATCAACCATATCCAAAACTAGAGAGATCAGTCATACTCAGCAATAATCATCTGGCCGTAAATTCATAAAAGGTAATCATGCATCCTTTTTTGGGGGATACAAACTAACATTGAGGCTCAAAATAATAATTGTATTCTTCGGGTCATGTACCTTATGAATGAATTTAACAACCCTGCAACTCCCTCCTTTTATTTAAACCAGAGTAATTGCAACAAGAGGGTCCAATCAACAATGAATCTAGCCAATTCATTTTTTAATAGACCTGATGCTCCACTAAGCTATTGGTCATTGACACAGTGTTAATTACTTTCCACAGTAGAAGGACAACTTTCATTTGGACCATTTGGGCCACCTAGTGTTCCAATGCCCAAACTATCAAGGTCTCCTTGTGAGTAAATCAAAGGCCATTGCACAACACTTGTTGGAATCAATGAAAACTTCAGTCTGTTAGACACAATGCTCACTGAGAGGCGGGGGTGATTAGTGAGCTAAGGCTTCAACTCAATTTCAACATCTTTTTCTACCAATCTTATCATGCTCGCAACCATCTTTGTCATCAAGTTTGCTTGTTTATTGTCATGTCACCATCTCTTTTTCATCTTTGCACCAAAATATTTGTCTTTCCCAAATCATCTTCAAATGACTAGAGAATGGGTCATTTGACTCTCTAGATGTTCCATGCTTGTCATGCTGTAACAAACTTAAATAATAACAAAAATATATATATATATATATATATATATCAATATGAATTAGTAATATTAATACATATTGATATTCATAATTAATAATTAATAAATAGTTATTAGTCAACTATTCTAAAAAGACGCATCATTTCATGGATGGTATCCAAAGTGCCTTTCCAATTTATACATATATGGCACTGAGTTTGTAATCTATCATCATATCTATTCTATCATCAATTTATATATTATTATGGCTTATTTAATATTCCAAGTCTTTTGGTAATATTATTTGTGTAAGTGAAGAATTATTCACTTTAAGTGGTATCAGAGCGAAATTACTATTCAAGCTTCTAGGGTTTCCCCAAAAAATAGGACCTTGTCCTTAAAAACTAAAAGGTAAAAGTAACCCCCCCAAAAAGAAGTAAAACAAAAAAAAGGGGTAAAAGTGAAACCACACATGGTTTCTTAATAAGTGGGTTTGGGTTTGAATTTAAAAAGTGCATAATAATAACTACAAAGAAGCAAGTGGGATTTGAACCTAGGTGGGGAAGGTAACACTTATTCCTCCCAACCACCCAATCTACTTGCATTTTACAAAAGTATTGGAAAAAAAAAAAGTCAAGGACTAGAATTTGGAAGGTTATTTTATATAACTTAAGTTTAAAAATAATTATTATAATTATTATTTTATTAAAAAAATATTTTTTTTGGAAAAAAGAAAGGTTATTTGACCTAACAAGAAATAGTCTAAGAAAGTTTTTTCCGAAAGAGACATATTGAGAATTATTAAAGATTTTGTATCTACCCTTCTAGAAGAAACAAAGACAAAAGTGAAGTAGAAACATAGTCACAAACAATGGCTACTACATATTCAGAAATGAAGGCACATCTACAAACAACAGTGGACGAGTTAGAACAATACAAGGCGATCAATAAAAGTCTACAAGATGAGGGTGCAACGAAAAAGTGGTTGAAAGAGTGGAAAGAAGATGAGAATCACCGCTTATGGAATCAGAATCGACATCTAGAACGAACCATAAGAGATAACAAGAAAATGTTATATGATCAGGATTAAGAAATATCATGTTTAAAAATTCATAATCAAAACCTAGAAGACCAGATCAAAAAGTTAAAAAATGATAACAAATCACCATATGGATGCGATAATGAATTCGAAGAATAAATAAAGCATCTAAACAAACTCATCATGGAAAAAGATGCTGAATTGGCGCAAGTCCGGATGAGGTTAGAAAATCAAGGAGCAAAGTTACATCATCATAAACAAAAAAAAGAAAAACTCCAGCAACAGTATGATGACAGTAAGAAGACACATAAGTTAGAATTGACAAAAGTCAACAAGGTTTTATCAAGCCATTCCGAATAAATTTTCAGATTAGGTAATCATAACAAGACACTAGTCACAAAAATTAAGAAGTTGAAAAGTAGTCGGAAGACAGAACAATCTACGGAAGACATTGAAGGAAAAATTCTAGAAAAACAAGAAGAAAATCATTGTATAATAAGGCATAATGAAGATCTTAAGGAACAACTTAAGAAGTCTGAAGATGACATAAAATCACATGTAGAAGTGATTAAGAAGTTTCAAAATGATAACATGTAGTTAGAAAACAAGTTGGAAAAGATACAGAACGAAACCTTAAATCCTTAGGAGACGAGAACACAACTTTCTACTTAGATCAATGCTAAAAAAATGACACTCATAAAAGACAATGACATTGTGAAAATTCCATATCGACACCCCAACCATAAAAACAGATATTCTA
>LPNX010045908.1:259964-341902 GCA_001517045.1 Pseudotsuga menziesii
AGCTAAGGCTTCAACTCAATTTCAACATATTTTTCTACCAATCTTATCATGCCCGCAACCATCTTTGTCATCAAGTTTGCTTGTTTATTGTCATGTCACCATCTCTTTTTCATCTTTGCACCAAAATCTTTGTCTTTCCCAAATCATCTTCAAATGACCAGAGAATGGGCCATTTGACTCTCTAGATGTTCCATGCTTGTCATGCTTGCTTGTCAATGTCATTGTGTCATTTGACTCTCTAGAATTATTTGTGATCAGTGAGCTAAGGCTTCAACTCAATTTCAACATCTTTTTCTACCAATATTATCATGCCCACAACCATCTTTGTCATCAAGTTTGCTTGTTTATTGTCATGTCACCATCTCTTTTTCATCTTTGCACCAAAATCTTTGTCTTTCCCAAATCATCTTCAAATGACCAGAGAATGGGTCATTTGACTCTCTAGATGGTCCATGCTTGTCATGCTTGCTTGTCAATGTCATTATGCATGTCCTTAGTCATCTCTGTCCTTCATGTCTTGTTCCAATTACACCTTGCCATGTCATCATGCTTAGACACCTCTTCGAATCTCTGTTTGTTATTTATTGTTTTAATGGAATAATCAATTAACAATTCTTCTAAACATTGCACCTCTCCAATAGTAAGATGTGTCTCTTCAAAAATATGTCCTAATTCTTTTTATTAAATTTCTGTTTATTTTTCTAAATACATTCCTATAGCTTCTTATTTAATAAACTCTGTTTATTATTTTTTACTAACTTTGTAGGTCCATCTTTTGCATATATGACCATCATAATGCAAAATGAAAGTATGGCTGGATAGCCACCTCAACAAGGATCAGATCCATGTCACATTTTGAACTTTTTGATTCACACACATTATCTGGAGATCATTTGAAAATAGGATTCCAAACTGTTTAATTTAACACTTAGACAAAATTGTTTTTAACTCGTAAAAACAATTTTTCTTCTACTTTGGTAGATTGATTTCTCCCTCATGTGATCACCATAAGGAAACCTGTTATACCCAAATCCTGTCACCAACATTTGATGAGATCCTTAACACCTATGTTTTCCCTAAATCCCAAACTTGGAGTGGAAACATGCTTTGGATGTCAATTCTACATAAAAACCCTAGCACTGCTTTTTCCCTTTAGTTGATGAGCGGTACCTTGTTCAGCACCGCTTGAGTCCTATTATAGAGAAGTGGTTCCATCGCGTATGTGCTTTGTTCTTGAAGCGGTTCTTACCTACACCACTCTGTCATAAGGGTGTATAAGCGGTACCCTTGGTAAAAGGTGAAAAAAAGAAGCTTCATGAAGCTTCTAGGTCAAAAGCTTGGTGGATAGCCTTTATCCCTACTCACTTGGGTTGGTTGAGCTCGAGATCCCTCTTTGTAGGATCTCTTAGCCACCTTACCCACCAATCTCTCAACCATACCTATCCATTTGAGTCTTATAAATACAAGCTCATATCCATGGTTGAGGGGGAGAACTAAATGGTAATGTTATGCTATTGAATTGACTACCTAGCCCAATCCATTAGAGAGCACAAGAGAGAAATTTGGAGCTATCGGGGATGAGGTGTTTGTATTGTGGAGGATTTTTTCAACACTAAGGCAATGGTTGTAAGATTCTTCATTGATTTCTTAATGCAAAGCTGATTTCCGTCCCACATATCTGTTGTATTGATCTCGCATGTATATGTTACTGGATTCCTTAGTCACTAGTATGAATGTGTAAATAATGTTTTGGTAGCTTTGATGTTCTTGTTTGTTTGATATGTTCGACAGGTACATAGGTTCATCATCAAAGCATTATTCTAGGTGGTTACAATATTCAGGGAAGGTTTTCACCCTTTGTCGTTCACTTATTTGTTCTGGATCTGAACCATTCAAACCAAAGGAACAACTTCTGTCCGCAGAAGGTGCAATATTCTTGACAACAAATTTGGCAACTCTGCTGGGGAATAAAGCAAGTTTCAGTTTATCTGACCTTCCTCGGTCCTTTAACACTAGTCCAAATCGAGGCTCCAGTCTGTAAATCTCTTCAGTCAGATCTGCCATCTGACTTAGTGAAGTTTGGTTTGAAACTTTCAGATCTGAACTACTTTGACTTTACATGCTCTGTTTTATTGTTAATTCATCGGTTTTTGTCTTGATTTGAACCTTTTTTAACTTGAAATTTCGCTCTCTTTGTGTTCTATATTTATTCAGGGAACCACGCATGTGCTGTAGGCAATAAGTGGTGCCACCACCTAAACCCTGTTAGCAATAGGCGATGCCACCACTTGAGTGCAGTGATCCAGAAGCGGTGCTCATACAAAACCGCTCTGTCAAAGACCCCTCCAGCGCGGTGCCAGGTAGGCCTTGTTATAGAACTTGATTTTTTGTGATTTTTTGCAAAAGTAGGGTTTTGCTTGCTTTCATCCCTGCACTGTCAAGATTGTTTGTCTAAATCTGAAAACTCATGGTTGAAATTTTTGTGGTAAAACTTGTTTGATTGAAAGAATTCAAAAGCTAAGTTAGGATTATTGATTATTCATTTGCTTTCATGCTTGTTGGTTGTGATTCTGAAAGGAATTGTTGAAATCTTAGGTTTCAGTTGGATCTCTTTTTGTTTCATTTATAAAGAATGAAAGAAAAACCACTTGATCATCATCTTAATTTCATTTTTTCCATAGAGGACTTCTTTTTGCTTTTAAAAAGAAAATTTTTGTTGAGATTGGGTCATTATTTTTACTGAACATAGGGCACTGGATCTCTGATTAGCCTCATAAGCTTTCAGGTTGCCTTTGTTCTTTTGTCTCTCTTGTATTATTACTATCTCATCAAAAGAAAAAATATTGTAGTTTTAATTTATATCTATCTATGTTTCAAAGAAAAATCGAAAAAATAGATTGCATATGCATGTGGAGTGCTTGTTGTTTTTCTTTTAGGAAAAGAGACTCTTACCCAGCTGATTGCTTTCAAAAAGAAAAATGAGTTTGAAATGTGTTGCTTGTCTTTGGATTTGATTTTTTCAAAGTAGTTGTTTGTGAATTTTTGGTTTTAAAAATGAAAATAAAATACTCTCTCTCCCTCCCGTAGGTAGGCATACGTCGAACGGTAAAGTGAAATATTTGCATCTACATATCTGCATGGTTCTACTTTTTCTGTCAAAATTCCATGCATTCACCTAACCATCCACTTTAAAATTAACGGTAGTTATAGGCTTAAAATTTACATATAAATTTGAGTGATAGGCTAGAGACGTGTTTGGGCAGTGTTAAGCATAGAAGCTATCATTACTTGTCCGCACTACATCCTGGGAATCGCGCGGTTCTTCCATGTACCGTCAGTATATCGAATGGCCTTTCACGTACCCTTGAGGTATATAGAAAGGTACTTCTTGTACTCGATTGTATATAGGATGGCCCCTTGTGAACGGTTGTGCATTAGACAACACTACTACCGATTTGAGCTCCCACGTACCTTACATGTACTGGGATACCCCACTAAGATACCCTGTCCAAACTGAGTTAACCTTTTGGTCATCTTGGATTTACTTGCGAAGCTCGTAAAGTATTGATAATCTTGGTGAGAAAATAGACTATCTGAACCCCTCTTGTGATTTAAGTTTTCTTGTTTGGCATGTTGCTTGAGTAGGAGAGATTTTGATGTGTTTTTTTTAGTTTTTAAACCCTAGGTTAGATAGGAACTGTAAAAAATGGCTGAATTGAGACGGTCCAGAAGAGTACAAGGCTTGCCACCTGATTTTACTCCTGCTTTAGAAGAAGATCCTATGGAAGCTATCGACGAAGGAGTTGCTACCAACTCCCAAGTGGGAGAAAATGTGGTTGCACAAAGTGAAGATCCATATCCTTCGCACGGTCCTCCCTTGGCTCAACAAACATCTAGGGGTAATACTTCTTTCCATTCTCCCATAGAAGGCCGTGTTGATGATACTACTGATCCAAATGATGGTCCCAATGCTCTGTTTTGGGATACCTCTATGGGATAGGCCATTGCTTCGTTTGGAACTCGTCTAGACTCTTCCGAAGAAATTTCACGAAATGAAGAAGAACATAGACAATACCGGGAAGCTATTCTCCATGCAAGAGACCTTGGGAAGAAAATAGATAACAAATTGGGTACACCACCACCTCGCTCGGCAGCTTTTCCTCATAATACAGACCCTTGGCCTGCAGGATATCGCTCACTTATTGATTCTATGAAAATCATTGAACCTATTCTAGATTTCATTGTGACTCTGCATAATCCAAGTCAAACCACCAACCCCACCACCTCCCATATTATGTCTGTTCCAAATCCTCCCGGGTCTTCCGCACCTGGGGAACACCATTCAATTCCTATTTCATCAACACCTTCTAGTGCCAGGGGGCAACCCCTGGTATGACCTACATTACCTGTCACTGGAGTTGTAGCTGGTAATGGACAAACCTCTAGTATAGAGAAATATATAGTCTATGTCCCTTCTACCCATATGAATGTGGTTAACCCCCCATCCAGTTCAGGTCAGTCCTTGGGGACACAACCTGTCACCAATCAAACCTCTTGGGGGTATGGTTACATAGCAAATCAAGTACCTGTAGGAAATATCAATTACCAAACCACCCCTATAGGAATTCCTTATGCTGGAATTCCATATCCTGTTAATACTTTCACTCCATGGGGGCAACCTAATTGGTCCTACATGCCAACTATGGGAGGGATACCTATACATACTGCGAGGGGTGCCAGAGGACCACCTTATGGAGGTCCTCCCTCTAGGGGACCTAATGGTCTTGGAGGGCCTGGAGGCTTCCCTCCTTATGGTCATAATGGTCCTGGTGGTCCTACGGGGCCTGGTATCTTTCTTCCTAATGGTCCCGGAGGGTCTGGTGGCCTTCCTCCTAGTAGTTCCAGAGGCTCTGGAGGTTTACCTCCCAGGGTTATTGGAGGGTCTGGTGGTCCTCCTCCTAGTGGCCCAAGTGGTCGTCATGGTCTCGGTGGTCGTCATGGTCCCAGAGGCCCTGGTGGTCCTCCTCCTAGAAGCTTCAATGGTCTTAACGGTCCCAATCCTGGAAATCAACCCCCTGCGGGTGGATCTTCCAGTGGTTCTTCATTACAGCAGTCATTTCAACAACCTTTATATCAGTCTACTTACGGTCCTACTGGTACTTATATGCCTTATCAATACTACCATTACATACAACCTAATCGCCAGTTACCTTTCCTGGGAACTTTGGACTTTCCTGATTTTTCCAAGTTGATTAATGATCCCATTCGACATAACCTCTCGTGGCCTACCATTCTGATAAAGTTACCATCGGACATTCCAAAATTCGATGGGAAGCAGGGAGATGATCCAAAAAACCATGTCATGACATTCCATTTGTGGTGTTCTTTGAAATCCCTAATGGATGATTCAGTTCGTTTAAGACTCTTCCAGTGAACTTTGACCGGTACCGCCGCAAAATGGTACATTGAACTTCCACAACATTCTTTGTGGATTTTGGTTCTTTGGAAACTATCTTTCTTACACACTTTTAGCTTCCTATCCACTATGAAATGGGTACAAATCTCTTAACTTCTCTGCGTTAGAACACCTCCACACACATATAAAATCATATCCATGAGTGGAGAAGGCAGAGAAGAATTATTAAGGCTCCTATCTCGCATCAATTGTTAGTTGATTGGTTTACCAAATATTTGTTGCTTCCAATCGCCCAAGATGTGGCTATGGGCAGTTCTGTTACCGAAGAGAAATCCATTAGTCGAGACCAATATCTGGACTTGGTATATTCCCAGTCCAAAATGTTGTATGACTTGATCCCTCAAGATCCTTTCCCAAGCACTGATCCTATCAAGCCACCAGCAGAAACCCTTATTGATGGGATTGTTGGTTCAATCTAGTCCCTGCCAATAGAAAAACCTGCCAAGCAACCCCATAATTCTACCCCTAGTCCTTCAAATCCCAAGGTTTCCACCGAGGTAAATTCCATTCAATGTACACAAACACCCGACAACAATAAAAAGAAAGGTAAAGAAAAAAACAAAAAACCTAGAAACCCGCAGGAGAATCCAAAACCAACCACCAACGAGAATGATAAAGGGAAAATAAAAGAGAAATATCCATGTCTGATATGCGGAGGTGACCACTTCATGAAGGAGTGCCCCCATTGTGAATAAATTAACCAATTTCTAAAATCTAATCCATGCCAGCAGTTCTCACGGATCCTTTTCCCTCTCAACAACAGCTGATAGACCACATGTCTAATCAGGGAAATTCTAGTTCTTCAGAGGAAGTTCACATGATGTCCTTAGACACTATTAATTTGCAAACTCGAAGTCAGAGTTATGACAAACCCACAGACAAAAAAGAAGACAATTCTTCTTCAGGAAAATCTCCCTCTACTGGTTCTCCCGAGTCCTCATCTACTGGCCCCATAACCATCGAGAAACCTAATCTCGACATGGTTTTGTGTTCACCCAAGAGTGTTCTTAGGAAGGCTATATGAACCCTAATGCCTAAGCTGCCCAGTTTTATAATTTAGTTGAAGATCTTACTTAGGCACCATGTGCAATGTCTACCTTGGAAGTACTCCAAAGTTGTCCAATGCAACGCAAAAACTTGTTAACCGCGTTAGGAGCTTTATACTCGTACAACACTAATTTGAGTCAGTTTAATGTCGAGAACTATAAGTCTAGGATACCTCACAAAATTTCTTTACAAATCATAACGAAAGTACTTGGAAAAAGGTCTTTAGAACTATCTTATACAAAGGAGCTTCAACTTCGATTTTGTCCCTGTCTTGTTGGAAAGATATTGGCTATCCCAAGCTTGTAACATCACCAATGACTCTAAAAGCCTTTGATAGATGAGGTTTCCAGCCCCATGGTCTCATACCAGCCCTTTCATTCAAGATTGAGCGAAAAACCATTTCCAATCAAGTGGAAGTAGTAGATGCCCTGTTAGACTACAACCTCCTATTGGGAAGAAATTGGTTTTACGCCATGACTGCTGTCGCTTCGATAGTATTTCAAACCGTCCAATTTTTGCATCTATGGATTGTAACCATTGACTAGCTCAATTTATGTATGCCATATGTTACCACCCCTATGGATAATAACATCCCTGTGTTAGGCCAGTCCCCTCCTCCTTATCAGTCGATTGGGGTAAGCATGTTTAAGGATTCTTCCCTTATGGGGATTTTTCCATCAAACCCTCCTAACACAGAAACGGTGATAGTAAATATGATTTATTTTCTTGATTATGATCCAAAGGGAAAACAAATTGTTGAGTCCAACTCATTGAGTTTGCAGGAAGCAATGTACAACATTATCCAAACCCTTTTCAATGACCACACTAATGACTTTCATCTAGTGGCTTCAGATCCTTACCATTTGCCCTACTGGTTAGAACCCTCTCTTCCTACTCTGGATTATCTCTCCCAGACATTTCCCTCTGATGATTCCATTATGGATATCATGAGTACGGATGAACCTATATGGGAGGATCATCACCATAGATCCTCGTTCCTCCCCAACACCAGTGCGGTAGACCATGATTTTGCATCCCTTTTTGCTACTGATATTGTAAAAACCCCTCAAACTCCTATATTTTTGCAGAACATGGATTTTGAAGGAAACCTATGCAACATTACTCAAACAAATCCAATTGACATATCAGTCAAACCTGGCACCCTTGAGCATGTTCATGTTGGGAAGAACTGCTCAGCAGAAGAATCTGAAGCATATAGAGAAATTTTCAAAGAATTTCGAGATGTATTTTCCTGGTCCTACAAATAAATGCCTAGGATAGACCCATCCATTTTGGTTCATGAAATAAAAACCTATCAGGAAAAAACTGAGACAAGTCCATCCACGGAAAGCTGCAGCTATCAAAGCTGGAATAGAAAAACTTCCAAAATCAGGGTTTATTTATACCATACCCCTAACAGAATGAGTATCAAACGTTGTCCCTGTTAATAAAAAGTAGGGCACCATTTGAGTCTACATCAATTTCAAAGATTTGAACAAAGCTTGTCCCAAAGACAACTTTCCCACTCTGCATATTGACCAGATTATTGACAACTATGCCGGAAGTGTCATCTTCTCGTTTATGGATGGATTTTCGGGTTATAACCTGATTGAGATATTATCCTCCTAGCAGCACAAGACAACATTTATTTTCCCATGGGCAACCTTTGCATATAGGTGTTACAGAGAGAAATTCCTATGGCTTGGGGTACCACAACAGATAGCTTGACTCCAGAAATCAATCCTTTCCAATATGCAATAGAAATTAAATGTCTAACACTAAAGGATCAGACCTTGTACCTTATTCCAGACGGTTGAAGTAGATCCCCGTTTAGCTTTCCAACTTTAGCTTGAATTGATAAATTACTTCCTCAACAAAAAGTAAACAATACAAGCATTCTATATATCATGGTGTTAGCTCTATTATAGCATATATAATAAATAATGTATAAGCATTTGACATAATCCCATGGATAAAATATTCATTCAAACACACATTATTGGATAGGAAAAGATATTTCTATTAATATAAATCAGATATTACAATAGATACAACCTCTGATGACACGTTTGCGAACCGAAGAAACTGAATCCCCCACTTGGGCCTCCACCACCTCAATCCTCCATCTCTCAATAACAAGATCACAAGCAAAAAACAAGCTTGGGAAGAACGCAAAAGTGCTCCAAGGGACAAAGGGATGCAGACTCAAGCATAAGTTCTGGCAACAATGGACTATAGTTTCTTTTCTCTCAATTCTCTCATGTGCCTTGAATGTACCAGAGAGTTCCTTCTATAGCTTCTCAAATGGGTAATGAAAGGTCAAATCCGAGCGATCTCAAGGCATAGGGAAGGCCAGGAGTCAAGTGAGTTGGATCCATGTCAAGGAAAACTCCAAAAAGATTTGGATTTTGTACACATCCCGATGTACGCGGTTTTAGGAGTCAAACCCGCGTATATACGTGATTAGAGGTTTAAAAGTCACGTGTATCATTTTTCACATGTTTTTAGGGATGATCAAAGAAACATCAAAGGACAAAAAATGGTCCAAGGGGTCTAAGGAGTCTGTAGAGGGACAGGGGAAGGCCATACAAAGTGTGATTCACCTAGAGTGGTAAAATCAGCTATAACATATGCCCCCTAATGTGTGAGGTCAGAGGGGTCATACAATGGCTGAAATACATTATAAGTCCATACCAGAAGTGGAGTGATGAAGGATCCCAAATGGAAGAATAGCCACCCAATAATCATAGTACAATGATATAACTCTACACATAACTGCAAAAACAAATAATAGTCCCGGATACATAAGAGTACAATGGCCATGAATAGGCATGATACAAGATATCACATAAGTGGTCATCGCCACGTAGAATATACATAGATCAGAATCTCCACGATGAAGATATACAAAGGACCATGATATCCATAATGGATGAAGATATATAACAGATCAAGATCTCCATAATGGCTGGAAATGTCTGACATATACTGGAATCAAGTCACGAGAGCTGAAATCTCATGAACAATGGCGCGATCAAGGAGGTAGCATATAAGAGATGTCACCAATCTGGAAAGTCTTCTACACAAACCGCTACGAGTACATGTCCTACTATGCAAATAGAGGTGTCGAGGTTGAACATAGTAGTCCACTATCTGATTACCGGTCATTGATGTATACCGTTAACAGATGCGAGATCACCCACCAATAATGAAAATGGGAATCAAGGTACTAGAGTGCAAAAAAAAGTGTGAATAAATGTGTTGAGGTCGAACACTTGAGAGGATCCATCGATCAGGGGACATTGATGTATTCCCAAATACTGTCGATGGCAAGAGAACCTGCCACTGATGACTGCAAGTCTCAAGGCACTCAAAATGAATTTAGATTCCAATCCCAGAATAAATGATCTGAAGTCGATGGGATGAAATCCACTAAAAGGAGGGAAATAAGGCATCCCCCATCATCCAACACGAGGTACTCAGCAAAGCTGTATAATGTGGAAGGACTCGATCATAAGGTGCATGAACCAGTAACTGTACCGGGAATGGCCGACATGCAAAGTCAAGATAATTGAGGAATGGCCGACTCAGGCTTCAACTTCCTTCGAACAAGAGCATAACGGCATATGGTGACTGAATAAAGGTAGCATAGACTCGATATACAAACGGGAACATCTCTGCGACACAAGAGGCATCGATAGAGGCTCCATAGGGAATGGAAGCTTAACCAGTCGGTGGAGATAAACTCAGATAAATGAGTATAGCTCCTAAAGTCAAACTATAAAACCAAATAATGGATGTGATATACAGTGCTCTATTCGAAGGAGACATGACTCGAAAGATGCCAAAGATAACATCTTTCCTTGTCTGGATTTTTGATTTTTTGATTTTTTTTGGACTTTTTCAATTATTTAAAAAGCTTGAAAAAGAATAAAATTGCTTTATAGTTACAAACTAGGAGGAGACGAGTGTCATAAGGGAAAACAAACTAGTTCCAAGCAGTGGAACATACCTATGCTCAATGCAAGGATACATGTGTAGGATATCGACACTCCGGGGAAAATCCCCTGCTGGTTAAAAAGGGAAACAAGCTGCGAAGGATATAAAAAATGGCTCTGCATGGCTAGACATGAGACAAGCTCGGGCTATATGGCTGAAACACAATGTCAGGGAAGCTAGCATAAAGCTCAATAAGGCAGGAAAAGCTCATGATAATGCATTCACAACTTGATATGAGGGAGTCCTGATGGAAATGGGCTAGCAAAAGATCAAGAGGAGTATGAGGCTCTTGCGAAATGTCATGGCAGTACTATACAATGGACTCCCACACCCTAAAGGAGAAAATGTTAGTATGGGCACTAAATGAAAATAAGGTGCTAACTAGGGTACCCATGTAAGGTGAATCTCTACCACTCATATCATGCCACTTCTAAAACAACAAGAAGGTTCTGTGACATAATAGAGTGGGTTCGTACCTAAGGTCATGATGAAATGGTCAGAAGGTCATGCAAAATGCAAATAGTGATGAAACCTAACCTATATGCCACTTTAGACATGATACCTAAGATCAGCATGAATGGGTCAATCCAACGGCTGAAACGACACTGAAAAAGGTCCTCTACATCATGAATTATGTCAAAAATGGTCCAAAATGGTTAGAAAATGTCAAAACTATAGGAAAGGGGGTAAAAATTTTCAAATATTTGAAAATTTTCTATAAATAGTAAATAATTCAAAATATTATAAAACATTTTAAACTTTTACCCATTTGAGCTCAGATTTTCCACAGCGAATTCCAGGACATCCAACTGGCGAAATCCACTACCGTTTCTTCTAGGTATTTACCCATGCTCTTCTCTTTCATTTTGATGCAATTTTTATCAAATTCCATGGTCAATTAAGCTTTCTAGGCCAAACTAAAAAGGGCGCTACGGCCCACGTGGAAATCGAGGATTTTTTCGAGTATATGGCTGGATATACGCAGAAAATACCCCCAAAGCTACGTACATACATGGCTGTTTTGAAAACAGTCACATATGAGGCTACACATAAGGTTTTTTCAATAATATAATGGGAAAATTTGCAATTTCTTGTGCAGGATGGTCCTAGAGTGGAGAGAGCATGAACATGGTGAGGTAGAGAAAGCAGTAAGGGCTGATCTAATGGCTCAACAAGCTCTACGTGCATGCGGACTTTACAAGTTTTGGTGTCTTGGTGGCTTGAGGGCCAAACCAAGACTATTGCAGATGTTGGTGGATTACTAGGATCCAGACTCTGAGTCCTTCCAGATAGATGGGATGTCACTCACTATAGAGGTGGAGGACATATACTTCATTACTGGGATTTCTAGATGAGGGGAAGTGGTGAACCTTCGTTCTCGTGGTGGGCCAGGAGGTGGCCTGACTATCGACAAGTACATTGCGGTTTACTGCTATCCATAAATAGAGAAGGTGGGGAGTCAGGTCCCTACAAACGCTATACAGGTGCTGGGCCTAAAGGCCATACTATTAACATTGGGTAGGATAGCAGGCTTGGAATCACTCCACCAGGCCTCGCGACCTCTGATGTTCTATGCAGTGGAGTGCATGAGACCCATGATTTATGACTAGAGAACTACATTACTGAGCAACATGAAACATCATCTCAGTGAGAGTAAAGCAGGAAGAGTGTCAAACTTTGGGTTTAGCAGTATATTGAGCACGTTTTTATTTGAGCGTGTTCTAGGATTGAGCCCCAGAGTGGACGTTCCTCTTCACGGGGTTCGAGATATATCCCAACAGCATTGGGCAGATGCGATGCACAGACTAGGGGGTTGTAGGGTGGCCAACCCCTATCCACCTGACTTCTTTCCATGGTGGCAATGTCAGATAGTTGCCATCGATGACTACCCCTATGCGGGGATAGATTTATGGGGGGACCCAGACATGCTGCTACCACCAGCGTTGGACATATTAAAGTAACTGAGAGGGGGGGGGTGAATCAGTTACATACCAAAGTGCATATTTTTAAAGGATTTTTCATATTTATTATGGACATATGTTTAAACCATTCAACATATAGCAACAAATTAAATAACAGTCAACATTCAATCACATCAATGAACACAAGACACAATGTTTTCATGAGGAAACAATAAAAACTCTTCTTCTTAAGAATGAAAGGTAAGCTCCAAATCCTCTTTACATTCTTGTATTTTTCCTGAGCTTCAACCCAGACGAGGCTGCTACCTCTGGAAGCTCCAACTTCCAATTATACAAGCACCAACTTGTGCCTATTTTCTGGCAACAACCAGAGGGATGCTACAACACCCCAGAGAACTCTGTTCTCCCTTGCTCCACCCTACCACCCAGAGAACTCTTTTGAGTTACAGAATGAATCAAACCCTTACAACCCCTCACTGTCTATGACTAGGCTTTATAAATCAGCATTTACAGATATTCATAACATATGTTATACTTTCTGTCTCTGTACATTTTTCTCTGTTTATCATCAAGACTAAGCACATACAGAACTCACTGTGACTGTCACTGTATCATTCATATATTATTTCTCATCTGGACCTGTTCATATTCTTCTGCACCTATCTTCAGTTATTCTCCTCTGTTCTTCATACTCTGCAACTGTTAATCTCTATTCATCATCGTGTCTAGCTCTTCAATTCTTTTCTGCAATGTGCTCAATCTCTCATATTCGAAATTACCTTCCTGAACAGCTCTCTCATTCATTTTGGTCTGCTTGCTACAATATATATATATATTTCAGTCGATTCTCATTCTCTCCGTTCATTATAGAAACGGTTACAGACTCTTCATGTACCATCTAATTGGAAATGAGAAACAGTGAATAGAATTTTAACTATCAAGGCTCTCAACATATCGAATGCTGATCTGTACAAAAATGATTCACATTCCATGAATGTCATAGATTCTCAAAAGTCTCTAACTGAAAAAACTTTAAGTCCCTCGAATACCCAGTTTTTCTGACTCTCTGCATTCCACGAATAGTCATTCTCTGCTCTGGGGTTTTACCTTTTACAATTGAGTTCCACTCTCACTTACTCCAAATCACTTCATTCTAGTCGCTGCTCTGCAAGGCCATGCCACGCCACTTATCGCCAATTGCATGCCACGCTGGGGTTTTAAATGTTTAAATTGGAGGTTTATTTGCTTATTCTCCCACCATTGCGGAAAGATAATCGGCTTCAGTATCGATATTCTTCTCCGATGCATTTGCCTTAGTCAGCTGATTGTTTGGTTTCATGTCGAAACATTTTGTTCTTTCATTCTCTGCCGTTGCGGCTCCTCAACAGGCTGACCATCCGCCATATATGTTTTGCTTGCCGCGGAGCCCATAGTCTTTCCGTCTTCTGCCGTTGCAGCTGTGAATAGGACTATTCTTCCGTAGTCTTTTATTTTTCCACTCACCGATATGTTTGTTTGCCGCGGAGCCCATAGGCTTTCTATCTTCTGCCATTGCGGATGAGAAAGTCACTATCCTTCCGCCGTTTAGTCGTTTCTCCTCCGATGAAGAGTTTGCCCATTGTCGTCGTGGAGCCCGTAGTCTTTCCGGCTTCTGCTGTTGCGGATGAAAAAGACACTATCCTTCCGCTGTTGCGGATGAGAAAGTCACTATCCTTCCGCTGTTTAGTCGTTTCTCCTCCGATGAAGAGTTTTCCCATATAGTGTGATCAAACTATTCTTTTAAAGCTCTGTTTTGTATGTGAATCACTATATAGATGTAACACTGTGTTTCAATGAGACTTCGTATGTTAAGCTCCATGGTATATAATAACGCTGAGTTTCAATATAATGTTGTATCCATGTGTTTCGATGTGTAACATTTGAATGTGTATGTTGTTGATGTATAACATGATAACTCTATGCTGATAACATATGTAATATTTGTAACATTTGATCATTTTCATCCTTCTGTTCCATTTATTTGAATGTATAACACAATCCGCTGTTGTAGTAAACTGTGTAATCATCCTTTTCAATATGCGGGTATTCTGTGCAACATTTAGAGCTGTGACATTATTCTCATCCTGCTGTGGCTTTGCCTGTGAGTGAAACATTCAAAGTTTTGCATATGGAAACATTCAGAATGTGTAACAAAAATGGCTAACAAACTCCCCCTTTGACATGATGACAAACTTTGAAAGCTTTCTCCCCCTTTTGACATCCATGGGAAATATAGAAAGAGAACTCCCCCTGTGAATATGTCTCCCCCTGTCACTGTGAGACAACTAACAGCTGAAAAAATGAAACCAATCTGTACTGAATATGTTCAGAAAACAAGAAAGCAAAAGCTATAACCATATGCCAACAAGAAATCAGAGCCATAAAGAACTTGGCACTCTGTAATGTGAATGAGAATATATTCATAGTGGACAAACCCCCAGCTGAGCTCGAATCATTTCAAACTGAGATTTGGGAAGGGGCTTAGTGAAAATATCAGCAAGCTAATCTTTTGTTCCAACATATTCAAGCTTAATCACCTTGGACAGTACCTTCTCTCTCAGAAAATGATACTTTATAGGTATGTGTTTAGTTTTTGAATGCATCACTGGGTTCTTTGAAATACTTATTGCACTTGTATTATCACAAAAAATGGGAATGGGATCATCATGCTGTATGTGCATATCCTTCAACATTTGCTTCATCCAAAGGATCTGAGTACAACATCCTGCTGCTACTATATACTTGGATTCAGCTGTAGATAATGAAACAGATGATTGTTTCTTACTGGACCAGCTTACCAAACAATCTCCAAGAAAGAAGGCAGCACCACTGGTACTTTTCCTGTCATCAATACATCCAGCCCAGTCAGCATCTGTAAATGCATATAAGTCAAGAGAGTTACCTGTTGGATACCATAAACCATGATTTGTTGTTCCTTTTAAGTATCTGAAAATCCTCTTTACAGCCAACAAGTGACCATTCTTAGGTGAAGCCTGAAATCTTCCAACCTGACAAACAACATGCATAATGTTTGGCCTAGTTGCTGTAGCATCGAGTAGACTGCCAATCATGGATCTGTACATAGTCTAGTCTACATCTCCAGAGTTATCATCTTTACTGAGTTTACATCCAGTGACCATAGGTGTACCAACTGGCTTACAGTCCTCCATTTTGAATTTATTTAACATTTCATTAATGTATTTAGTCTGAGAGATAGAGATACCTTTGTCACATTGATTAATTTGTAATCCAAGAAAGAACTTCATTTCTCCTAGCATAGACATTTCGAATTCCTGCTGCATGCTTTCAGCAAACTTTGTGCTCAGTCTATCATCGTCACTCCCAAAAATTATGTCATCAACATAAACTTCTATAATAATAAGGTTTTTATTCTCTTCTTTAATGTACATGTTACTATCTGTGTGAACTTTCTTGAATCCTTGCTGTATTAAGTAGCTATATAGTCTGGAGTACCATTCCCTAGGTGCTTTCTTTAATCCATATAACGCTTTCCTCAATCTGTAAACAAAATGTGATGCATCCTGTACATGAAATCCTTTTGGCTGCTCCATGTAGAATTCCTCTTCCAGATCACCATTCAGAAAAGCTAACTTCACATCCATTTGGTAGACTTTAATTTGTTTGGAGCTGGCATATGCTAAGATCAACCTTGTTGCTTCCATTCTAGCAATAGGGGCAAATGTTTCACTGTAATCAATCCCTTCTACCTGTGCATAACCTTTGCAGACTAGTCTTGCTTTATTTCTGGTTACTTTTCCTGTATCATCCAGTTTATTCCTGAAAACCCACTTAGCTCCTATTACATTTTTGTTTGCAGGTCTAGGAACTAGTTCCTAGGTATGATTCTTTTCGATTTGACTAAGCTCTTCCTTCATAGCATTTACCCAATGTTCATATTTGATAGCTTCATTCACATTTTTCGGTTCAGTCAGAGAGAGAAGTGATACCTGCTTTTCAAGGATGGGTTGCTGTATTTTACTTCTTGTCTCGACACCTGAGTTTATATCCCCAATAATCAATTCTTCAGGGTGATTTTTCAGTATTCGACTACTTGGATATTTTGTTGAAATTGTATTTTTTGAAGGACTGAAGCATTGTTCATCATCACATGTAGATCTGTCACTGTCATCAGCCTTAACCTCTTTTATTTCATCCCCTTCATCATCTGACATGTGCTTGTCAAATATATCATGAGTCTCAAACTCCTTTTGCTTAGTCTTTGATTTTAAGAATGCAGATTCATCAAATGTTACATCTATTGCTTCAACGATCTTTCTTAGTCTGAAATTATAACATTTATATGATTTTCTAGAACAGGAGTAGCCAACTAATACTCCATCATCAGTTCTAGAGTCTAATTTTCCCAAATGTGGATCTACTCGTTTGATATAACACTTACAGCCAAAAATCCTGAAATGTTTAACGCTGGCTGGTCTTCCTTTCCACATTTGATATGGCGTGACAGACTGGTTATTTCTTAGCAGACATCGATTCAGAATGTGAACTGCTGTGTGAATAGCTTGAGGACAAAGCACATTACTCAACTTTACTTCATGGAGCATGGTTCTAGCCATCTCTACTACTATTCTATTTTTCCTTTCTACTACCCCATTCTGCTGAGGTGTTTCAGTCACAGAGAAGTGTCTCTTTATCCCGTTCACATCACAAAATTTGTTAAATTCATTTGACACGTACTCTCCTCCATTATCAGATCTCAGGCACTTTATTTTCTTGTCACATTCATTTTCAACAAATTCTTTAAACGTTTGAAAACAATCAAAAGCTTCATATTTCTATTTCAATAAGTAAAGCCAAGTCATTCTAGTGTAATCATCCACAAATAATAAGAAATACTTTTCTCCTTTCATCCCTTTTGTTCTCATGGGCCCACAAATATCAGTATGCACTATCTCAAGCGGTTTAGTTGTGGAGTATTCTTTTGTTTTAAATCTGACTCTTGTTTGTTTCCCATGTTGGCATTGCTTGCACACTGAACCTGAGATATTCTTTAAAGATGGTAAATATCTTAGAGCTTCATTCTTACTCATATTGATCAGATTGTCAAAATTGATGTGACCTAGTCTCTTGTGCCACAACTAGCTTTCATTCTCATTACTAAGACATCATTCATTCTTTTTCTCATCTAGAATATAGACATTGCTTGAACTTCTTATGGCTGTACCTATTAGTTTATCTATTTTCACATCTCTGATTTGACATCCATTTGAATCAAATATCATGTAGCGTCCCTTATCACATGTTTGACTAACACTCAGCAAGTTGTGTTCCATGTCTTCTATCAACAGGACATTTTCAGCCAAGTTTTTCTTACTGTTTAAACATACAGTCCCTCTTCCAATTATTCTAGCTGTCTGATCATTCCCAAATGTGACAGACCCCTCTTTTCCTTTGTCTAGTTTGATAAAGAAATGTTTACTTCCTGTCATATGTTTGGAGCATCCACTATCTATTATCCATTTGATTTTATGTTCAGCTTGCAGGGCTACGTTACAATTTTCAGCCTTCAGATTTTCAGTCTTCCTTTTCCAGATTTGAGTTTGTTGATGAGTATAGATGGGTTTACTAACTTTCTAAAAGTTGGTAGGGAAATTTCTTGAAATATGGCCAAAAGTTTGACACTTATAACATTCTGTTTCATGGTTTAAAATATCAAATCTGTTATGAGTATTACTATTTCTGTTTTGACTTGTCACATCCAATCTTTTTCCATATCCATGTCTAGACTTCTCATAACCATTATATTCATGTATTTTTCTTGAAAATTTAGTACAAAAAGCAGCCTTGTGTCCATAATTGTAACAAAAAAAACAATAGCCATTAAACTTATTCAGATACCCATCATGTGTCCTTTTCTGAACAATTGGTCTTGATTTTTCTTCCTGTTTCTCAACCATTGAATTCTCATCAGCTCCTTTCTCATTCTTCTTTTCTGTACCTGTTTCTTTCAAACTTGAACTAGAACCATCATTGATCACTGTTGCCTTATAACCAAGTCTAGATTTATCATTTACATATCTCTGACTTTCTATTATCTGATTTAGAATTGATGAACTGTGATTCATGTTACTTTCCTCTACCTTCTTCCTTAATAAGACAACTTCTGATTTCAAGTTTTCAATCTCTTTATCCTTTACCATAATTAATTTGTTTAGAGATTCTTCAGTGATTCTAGCTTCTTCCAGTTTTAGTTTTAATTCAATCATCATTGCTTCAGTGCTTTCAAATGAATCATTTGATTTTTTCAACTCATCCTCAAGTTCTTTAACATTTCTCTTAAGATGTCTACATTCTTTTCTTTCTCATCTTAAATCACATAGAGCACTTACCAATTTTGCTTCCAAATCCACTTCACCGTCTTCTTCCTCTTGAGACTGGTCTTTTTGATTTTCCAAATCGATAAAGAGATTTTCATCTGACTGATCATCACTTTCATCGGAATCAGATATATCACTTTCTTCTTTAGTAAATAAACTCTTCTTCTTGAAAGTACGTCTATTGAAAGACTTCTTGTATTTATTTTTGTATTGATTTGGATTTTTACTGCTTTCTTCCTCATTGTCAGAGTTCTTACTATATGGACATTTGGAAGCAAAGTGGCCTATTCTACCACATCCAAAACATTTCAAAGGAAGCTTACCTTTGTACCTACCTGTACCCTTTCTGAAGCTCTTGACAAAATTTGCTTCTTCTTCATCTTCTTCTGATTTTTCAGAATGGTTCACTTCTTCTTCTTTCTTCTTCTTCTCCTTCTTTGTTGCTTTGAATGCTGCTTCTTTCCTGGAAGAAATCTCACCAGAAATTCTCATTTCATATGCAGTCAGTATTCCACTAAGTGTATCCATATCTAAGGTATCTAAATCTGCTCTTTCTTCTAATGTAGAAACCTTAGGATTAAATATAGCAAGAAGAGATCTAAGAACCTTTTGTACAATAGCTTCATCTTTAATCTTTTGTCCTAGCCCTCTCATGGTATTGGCAACTTCATCTATTCGAAGGAAATAAGTGGCTATATCTTCAGATTCTTCCATTTTCAAACTTTCAAATTGAGATCTATATGTTTGTAATTTGGCATTTTTAACTTTAACATCTCCTTCATAGACTGTTTTTAGTTTGTCCCAAATTTATTTTGCTGAGGAACAGTTCATTACTTTAACAAATTTTGAAGCTGTTAGGCCTCCTAGAATACCATACATAGCCTTTGAATTACTCTCATAGAGTCTTCTACTTATAGGATCTGTTGGAATAGTTGCTGGAACATTATATGTATTTAAACAAGCTTGCCATACATCAACTCCTTGAGACTGTAGAAACAGTTTCATTCTTATACTCCAAAAGGCATAATTATGTCCATCAAATAGAGGCAGCCCATGTTTGGTAAATTCTGATTTCTTGTCCATTGTTTAGGATCTAGATTCCAGTGGTTAAACTGATTTGAAGCAACCTGCTCTGATACCAATTGTTGGACGGATTAAAGTAACTGAGAGGGGGGGTTGAATCAGTTACATACCAAATTGCATCTTTTTAAAGGATGTTTCAGATTTATTATGGACATATGTTTAAACCATTCAACATATAGCAGCAAATTAAATAACAGTCAACATTCAATCACATCAACTAACACAAGACACAATGTTTTCATGAGGAAACAATAAAAACTCTTCTTCTTAATAATGAAATGTAAGCTCCAACTCCTCTTTACATTCTTTTATTTTTCCTGAGCTTCAACCCAGATGAGGCTGCTACCTCTAGAAGCTCCAACTTCCAATTATACAAGCACCAACTTGTGTCTATTTTCTGGCAACAACTAGAGGGATGCTACAACACCCCAGAGAACTCTGTTCTCCCTTGCTCCACCCTACCACCTAGAGAACTCTTTGAGTTACAGAATGAAGCAAACCCTTACAACCCCTCACTGTCTATGACTAGGCTTTATAAATCAGCATTTATAGATATTCATAACATATGTTATACTTTCTGTCTGTGTACTTTTTTCTCTGTTTATCATCAAGACTAAGAACATACCGAACTCACCGAGACTGTCACTGTATCATTCATGTATTCTTTCTCATGTGGACCCGTTCATATTCTTCTGCACCTATCTTCAGTTATTCTCCTCTGTTCTTCATACTCTGCAACTGTTAATCTCTATTCATCATCATGTCCAGCTCTTCAATTATTTTCTGCAATGTGCTCAATCTTTCATATTCAAAATTACCTTCCTGAACATCTCTCTCATTCATTTTGGTCTGATTGCTACAATATATATATATATATATATATATATATATTTCATTCGATTCTCATTCTCTCCGTTCATTACAGAAACGGTTACGGACTCTTCATGTACCATCTAATTGCAAATGAGAAACAGTTAATAGAATTTTAACTGTCAAGGCTCTCAACGTCTCGAATGTTGATCTGTACAAAAACGATTCACATTCCATGAATTTCATAGATTCTCAAAAGTATCTAACTGAAAAAACTTTAAGTCCCTCGAATACCCAGTTTTTTTGACTCTCTGCATTCCACGAATAGTCATTCTCTGCTCTGGGGTTTTACCTTTTACAATTGAGTTCCACTCTCACTTACTCCAAATCACTTCATTCTAGTCGCTACTCTGCAAGGCCATGCCGTGCCACTTATCGCCAATTCCATGCCACGCTGGGGTTTTAAATGTTTAAATCGGAGGTTTATTTGCTTATTCTCCCGCCGTTGCGGAAAGATAATCGGCTTCAGTCTCGATATTATTCTCCGATGCATTTTCCTTAGTCGGATGATTGTTTGGTTTCGCGTCGGAACATTTTGTTCTTTCATTCTCCATCGTTGTAGCTCCTCAATGGGTTGACCATCCGCCATATATGTTTTGCTTGCTGTGGAGCCCGTAGTCTTTCCGTCTTCCACCGTTGCGGCTGTGAATAGGACTATTCTTCCGTAGTATTTTATTCTTCCGCTCGCCGATATGTTTGTTTGCCGCGGAGCCCGTAGTCTTTCCGTATTCTGCCGTTGCGAATGAGAAAGTCACTATCCTTCAACTGTTTAGTCATTTCTCCTCTGATGAAGAGTTTGCCCATTGTCGCCGCGGAGCCCGTAGTATTTCCGGCTTCCACTGTTGCGGATGATAAAGACACTATCCTTCCGCTGTTGCAGATGCGAAAGTCACTATCCTTCCGCCGTTTAGTCGTTTCTCCTCTGATGAAGAGTTTGCCCATTGTCGCCACGGAGCCCTTAGTCTTTCCATCTTCCGCTGTTACGGATGAGAAAGACATTATCCTTTCGCCTGCTCTGTTTCAGATTCTGTATAGTGTGATCAAACTATTCTTTTAAAGCTCTGTTTTATATGTGAATCGCTGTATAGATGTAACACTGTGTTTCAATGAGACTTCGTATGTTAAGCTCCATGGTATAGAATAACGCTGAGTTTCAATATAATGCTGTATCCATGTGTTTCGATGTGTAACATTTGACTGTGTATGCTGTTGATGTATAACATGATAACTCTATGCTGATAACATATGTAACATTTGTAACATTTGATCATTTTCATCCTTCTGTTCCATTTATTTGAATGTATAACACAATCCTTTGTTGTAGTAAACTATGTAATCATCCTTTTCAATATGCGGGTATTCTGTGCAACATTAAGAGCTGTGACATTATTCTCATCCTGCTATGGCTTTGCTTGTGAGTGAAACATTCAAAGTTTGGCATATGGCAACATTCAGACTATGTAACAAAATTGGCTAACAACCAGGATCGGCATATGACGATATAGGTAGCGAATCGCGACCCTCTCTTTTTTAAATTTTTTGAGTTATTTAATTTTTTGTGTTTTTTGATTGTATGGAATCAAAAAGACATATTTTTGCGTGACAATACATAGTGAAATCTACCATTTGTGTGCAGATGTGAGACCACGGTGGCCAGAAGGCTTCCCTCGTCATAGACGGAGGGGAAGAGGAGATGATATCACAGGTGTGGATGTGGAGAAGACTCTCCAAAGCATTCATACCAATTTTGTGAGGCTGACACATAGGGTTCCCATGGCGCAAGTCAAGGACTTGCCTGAGGCTATGCAGCGCCAGGTGGTGGGTGTACCACAAGCATGGGTGTGATTATTCCGATGGCTAGCTAGAGCCATAGTGACCTACCATGATCACAACCCTCCTCCTCCTCCACAGTATTAGATACCTCAGAGTGTATACATTTTGTACTACCGTGTATTATATGTTGGTGGCTCGAGAGCCCCAATTTTGTATCATGACACTATGTATTATCACATTTTGGTTGTTATATAATTTTTTTTTATGGTGATCGGTTTATTTATTTACATGTGTAAAAATTGTGTTTGTGATGAATTTACTGTGAATGAAACAAATACCAATCTAACACGTAGTTAGCATATGAGTCAACAACTTGATTATTAATTCTTGGAATGTGTATATATGTTATATTGTCAAATTTCCATTCTAATAATCTCACATGTAAGAATCTTCTCAATAACATCATATCTCTAACATGGTACAAACCATTAAGCTGTGACACTACTAACTCTAAATCAAGACGTACCTCAAGAGAGAGAACGCCATGTGAAATGGCATCCCGTAGAAGCTCAATAACGACACTATATTCAGCAACATTGTTGGAAGATGGTCATAGACATATGCCTCCTAAAGACAGTACCTGACCCATAGGAGTATAAATCACCCAAGTAGCAGAGGTTGAGTGTTGAGTGTGACAGCTTGCACCATCCGTGAATCCTATGTAGGTGGAAGATTCCATTGACATCTGCCAAAAGAAACAAAAACTAATCACAAACCCAATCATGATAAGAAAAATACCTAACTATGAAAAACTGTATAATAATATACAATAACCAGCCTTGGTTGAAAATCATGCATAGTACTTCTTGAGATAGAGCCCATTTCTAGGCTCCGCCAAGGCCGTTCCCTCATAATCCACTAACTCATAAGCACCCTTCTCTAAGACACGTTTGACCACGTAAGGACCACACCACATGGGATTAAATTTTCCTTGCCCCCAAGGGTTCTTTCGGTTGATCCCACAAAAGGAACAAGTCTCCCTCACTAAACCTCCTTAGACGGATAGACTTATCGTACTGGAACTTTACGCGACGTTTATTGACTTCTAGAGCCACCAAGGCATCTCGACGCTGCTCATCAAGTTGCTCAAGGTGGACCAAACAATCCTCCAATGGTGAAGTGTCTGGTAAGAGTTCTATAGCTAGCTTCAAAGAAGGAATCTCACACTCAACCGGCAATATCAACTCCACTCCATGTACAAGTTGATATGGAGAAAAACCCATGGCAGTGTTAATAGCGGTTCTATATGCCCACAAAGTAGGATATAACATGATGTGCCAATTATTATTGCTTTGTGCGATGGTTCGTTGGAGAATGGATTTGAGTGATTTATTCACTGCTTCTACCTGTCCATTCGCTTGAGGGTAGTAAGAGGAGGAATTCTCTTGCTTGTACCCTAACTTTGATGGCAACTCTTCCATCATATGGTTCTGAAAGTGCAAGCCATGGTCAGTGACAAGCTCTTTTGGAATCCCGAACCGAGTAATAATTTGGTTGAATACAAAGTGGGCAGCTGTCTCACTATTGGATTTAATTGTGGGCATAGCCTCAGCCCATTTCATGAAGTAATCAACAGCCACTATAATATGATGGTGCCCCCCAGTCGAAGCTAGGTTGCAATCCATAAAATCGAGCCCCCACTTAGTGAAGGGACCGGCGGTGATAATGGGATGTAACGGGGCAGGTTTCGAGCGCATATTACGTGTGAACACCTAGAAAGGGTGGCACCTCTTGACCGCATCAACACAATCCTTAAAGATCGACGGCCATAAATAACCCGCTCTTAAGATATTTTGAGCTGTAGAAAGCCCAGATAAATGACCACCACACACCCCTCCGTGGCAATCATTCAGCACTACCTCAGCATCCTCAAGATTTAAACAATGTCGTAAGATGGAATCTACCCCACAGCGGTACAAAGTGTTATCCACTATGAGGTAGTTCTTAGAGACGTGACGTAATCATTGTCGTTCAGCTCATGAGAGGTGAGTAGGGGTCTTCAATGTTTGTAAATATATTATGATATCCCCATACCATGGGTCTAAAGTTGAGATTAAGAAGATGTGTTCATCGATGAACATATCTTCACAGACCAACTCCTTAGCCTCCATCGGGAAATCTGATATAAGCTCTGCAAAAATTAAAGACTTCTTCGATTTTGCCGAAACAAATTCGAGATCGAATTCTTGTAGAATGACAATCCATTTATTATATTTTCCCCCAATCATCCTTCAAGTGAGGACGAATTGAAACAGATTGACATGATGGGCTACAACCAAGGTCTGGCGAAGGAGAATATAATGTCTCAACCATTGAACCGCATGTACAGTAGTTAAAGAAATATTCTCGACATGATATTAATGAATCTCTGCATCAATAAGGTTCCATCTCAGATAGTATATGACATGCTCTTGGAGCTCCTCATCCTCTTGAACCAAAACCATACCAATCATCTCCATGGACGCGGCCACATAAAGTAGAAAATCAAGGCTATAGTCCGAGGGACTAATCACCGGGGCTGATGCTAGGGCTCTCTTGAGTGCATCAAAGGACTCCTGGGATTTCTCATCCCAACAAAAAGTGGTGTCCTTCTTCAATAGATGCATGAAGCCTCTAGTCAAATTGGCAAAGTTGACAACAAATCTTTGTAAGAAGTTTTCCATGCCTTACAAACATTGAATATGATGAATATTCTTCGGGGGAGACAACAAAAGTATTGCCTCAATATTCAAAGGGTCGACTCTTATACCCTCTTTAGAAATGATGAATCCTAACAAACGACCTGACTTCACACAAAAGATGCACTTATGAGGATTTAATCTAATCAAATAGTGATGGCATCTTTCAAATACCAATCTCAATTGATAGGGATGATGCATTCTCATACAAGAATGAGTAGCAAGGTCATCCAAAAATACTTCGATGATCGACTTGAGATCGTGGAAGATCAAGGTCATTGCCTGCTGAAATGTAGCTTCAGCGTTTTTAAGGCCGAAAGGCATTTTATAATATGCAAAAGTTCTCCAAGGACAAATAAATGCAGTCTTATGTTGGTCCTCAGGTTTAATTTGTATCTGATTATACCTGGAAAAGCCATCCATAAAGGAAAAAACCTCGCTACCCACACACTCATCCAAAATTTGATCAATAAATGGTGTGGCGAAATTGTTTTTAGGACAAGCACGATTCAAATCGTGGAAATCAGTACATATGCGGATCGCTCCCTGCTTCTTATCCACCGGAATGGGGTTTGAAACCCACTCCGTTAAGGGAACGAGATAGATAAAACCGGCTTTTAACAGCTTTTCTATCTCTACCTTAATCGCGGGTGCTTTCCTAGGATTCACCGCCTGCAAGCGATGTCGAACAGGCTTAGCGTTGGGGTAAGTCTTAATCTCGTGCTCGACAATATGAGGGTCGATACCTGCCATCTCATCGTAAGACCAAGAAAAAATATCACGGAATTCTTTAAATAGCTCGGTGTATTCTAGAATCTCACCATGGGAACATTTCGCCCCAATATAGACATTCTCTATTCTTCCAGGATCATGAGAGATGTTGATAGGAATCATTGAAGACATGTTCACCATGTTTCCGTCAGCCATCTGACCAAGAGAGCTTAACAGAACCATAGGACTACCAACTCTCGCACTAAGAAACGCCCTAAAGTCCTCACCCTCCAAGCGGTCAAGCTCGGGAAGAAAGTAAGATCTATGATGGAGTTCCTCCCATGGTGGCTCAACTCCTGACATAGCCTCAATAATCGCTTCATCTGAAGGGACAACCGTATCAAGGTAGTCGTGCGTGTGAGAAGACTATAATTCCCATGCCAGCAGCACATAAGGGTCCTCCTCCTCCGTCCATGAAGAGGAAGGACTAGGCTCTGCAACACACTTGAGATTAGCTTGATAAGATATCATAGTTGTAGGCAACGGCACGTCCATCACGATGGGCTCAGTCAGAATACTTGGTGTAGGAAGAATCCAAGGATCTTCCATATGACTCGTGCAAAAAGACACTGATCTCATAGATGTCAAAGCCTCACCGGAACTAGAACCTATCATAAGAATCGATGCAGGAAGACTAAAGCTTCCCATGAGGGATGGATACATGCCTACACCCACACTCCCAGTTGTCAGCTGAGAGTGCTCAACGATCGGGATCGAAGCTCCCAAAGATGAGGTAACAGACGGATTCTTGAATGTCATTTGATCAATTGTTACTATCTTCATGTTATGTGGAAAGAATACAACACGAAATGGGGAAGAAGCAATAGCTTGCATACTGTACATCCAATTCCTACCCAGCAAGAGATTGTAGTCAAGGGGCGCATCAACTACCTCGACCTCTATCGCAACGGTCTTCCCTCCCAAATGGAATTTAAGGGAAGGAAGGATGTCGTGCGGCCTAAATGATCTCCCATCGAACGTAGTTAACATGGTCTCTGATTTAGACAGCTCAGGGGAACCTAGACCCTTCCAACACGATAAAGACATCACAGAAGCGGCAGTGCCTTTATCAATTATAGTGCGCTTGACGATCATATTAAGACATTCTACGTGAATCAAAAGAGACACATAGTAAGGAAAGCAAGGCTGAAGTCCTGTGGTTTCAAATTTAATCACAGAGGAAGAATCATCATCATTCACACCAAGGGCAGAAAGCAATGCCTTCCTTTGCGAAGGACAAATCTGAATCACTTCCAATGCAGACATCGCACAAGGAGTGTGGCCCAAATCCTCAACAACTGAATAGTTCTCGGCGTCTCGGGCATTTGGATTGTGCCCTGAATGCTTAAGGACTCCCTTAGCAATGCGAGGTGTAGTTTCAGGTTTATTCATAGGTTTCTCAATATGCAAAGAGGACCTTGGTGGATCAGGCTCTTTTCCTGGGCTAGGTTGTGACGAACCATAATCTTTCACATGGGTCACAACTTTTGTAGCACATACCATGTTAATGCAACCACGACCACTACCCTCCAGCGGATCCTGATCACCACTATATTGGTCATGGGACCTCGAGTTCATATTTTGATTGTGTGGTAAAGGGTTAGTTAGCACAGTTGGGCCCTGTGCCAAGAACCTCGAGGATTCATCAATACGAGGGCACAAGTAAGTGAGGTGATCATCCTTACATAACTTGCAAGGAAACTTAACCTTACGTTTAACTTGCTTGTCCCCCCTAGCATTACAACCATTCTTGTCATTACTATTAGCATTCTCATTCTTATTCCCACCCTTATGATTATTTTTATCTTTTTTTCTATTCCGTCTGGGCTGCTGGTTACCCTTCTAGTCCGACGATTGCACTGAAAGTACAATCGCCATTTGGCCAGGTTGAGACGAAGCCGTAGCTTGTCCCGAAGCAGATTGGTTGATTGACAATTGACTAACTTGTTTTTCAACCGAATCCGCAAGTTTCGTACTTGCACAACCAACAATGCCATCGGCCTGTGGTCCAGGTTTGACTTTGGGATCGAAACTAGAATGCGGAGCATTGGGAATAATCTCATATAACAAACCAGACTGAGCATAAATCAAGTCCAATTCCTGTGCCCTAAAAATCTCTTGTTCCTCATTCTGCACTCCGAATGTAGAAACATCCTTCGCTAAATATGGAAATAACGAATTGAGGAACCATTCGAGGAGGAACTCCGACGATATAAAGGCTTTAATTAACCTCTTCCGTCTACACCACTCTTGAATATGATCAGAGATATGTGTGGCTTTATCCTGCCGAAATGTCAACAAGAGTTCAGTACCAACGTCATAACGCACTGGTAGCTGGAAGTGGTTAAGAAAAGTCATCGCAAGGTTGTCGAACAAAGTGAATGCTCCCCTAGGTAGCTCTATATACCATTTCGCAGTAGGCCCTATAAGGGTACGTTGAAATAGCCTTAAATGGATGGAGTCTTGGTGTAAGGAATTTGAAGAGCACCATAGGTGAAACGTAGTAACGTATTTGCTTGGATCCTCTCCCAGTTTGCCCTTGAACTTAGGTATTTCTGAGGGAAGCTTAGTAGGGACAGCCGGCCAAGCCGAGTCATGAGCTATAGGATCGTTCGTTAATCTCGACAAGTGAGGAAGATTCAACGTCGTGAGGAAAGGGAGCCTAGGATCATGAGGTCAATGAACCACTCCCTAATTCATATAGGTCTGATTACCACCATGGCCTTGGCCATAGTGCCCTCCTCCCGTATGACCCGTATAGGGTGGCATGGAAGAACCATAGTGTGGTGGACCTTGACTAGTAGGAGCTACGAAGTCGTAATTAGGAGAGTAAGTAAGTTGTTGATACCCACCCCCATAAGGTGAAGAACTCTGTCCATACTGCGTCCCATAATAGGGCCCATAAGTCATCGCATGAGATGTCCCATGAGACACTCCGTAATTAGGAACATACGCTCTGGAAGTAGGAATATACATTTCAGAAGTAGGAATGTGACCTCTAGAAGTATGAGCATGACCTCCCGAAACAACGAGTAGTACATGAAGCTGAGACACAACCGGTGTAGTAACCGTAGTACGGACCTGACTTGTAGCAAAGTTTCAGCCCGAAGGACCACATGAATAAGGTGGAGGGTAAACATTTGAAGAAGTAGAGATAGAGGATGGAGGGACCTAAGTAATAATGTACGTATTATTCCCTATAGTCTCTCATCTCGGGTCTGGTATCCTAATAGGATCACTAACCCTAGACCTAGGAAGAATATGTGATGTAACTTCCACCATCGAGATGGAAGGTGCAATGTGACTAGTGCTCCCAAACCTCTCCACATGGTAAGGAATGAGAGTGCCCCCAGGCATAGTGTTAGGATCGAACTCAGATTCGACATGAAATGCCAAATCATGTGTAGGAAAACCATACATACCATAACTACCATAGCTAGTGCTTGCGGGTTCAAAATGAGTCTTGGCATCCTTCGGCATTCCATACCGGTAATGCGTCAATGGGGAATCAACCCTAGAGTGATTAGGTCTATCATGAAAGGTTCCTATCTCAGAAATCACGGGACCTAACTCAACCAATTCAGTCAAAGGATCGTAGGTAGGAGTAAACTTCCCCATCGTCTACACAAATGGGAGAGGGTAGTTCAGGAATATCCTCTATATGGTCTCCCATGGTGTGTGAATCAATGTGTGAAATAGTCCGCTTAGACTATATAGGTCTCTCTCCCAAAGGAGGAGGAGATGTAGAAGGCGGAAGTCCTGCTAAACAACGAGAATGGTGAGGAGCCATACCTGAATCCACAATGACTCAAAAAATAGAAAAGACTCTCTATTTACGCAAACCCTAGGAAAGATATCGTGCGTAGAGCAATCACTAATAAAAGCTAAAGCCAAATGCAAGCAATCAAGGGCAGGATAAGTGAGCTACCGAATGAAGCAGGTATGTCTCACCTAGGAGAGGCTTGAGACTCCCATACACAACAACCAGAGGTACGTAACCAATTATTGTGGCCCTCATCTTCAATGTGTAAAGTGACTATGCTGTCCGACCCCAACCTAGCCGAGACACCCGCAAAATAACCCCTGCAAAGTACCCCCTTGATATCCTAGGTAAGGTCACTAAGGTCACCTCAATATAGTCAATGCTCAGGTGGACAGTCACAGGCGGGATTGACCGTATGGGTAGGGTAGCAAAGCCTGAAACTCTTGAAAGAGCCCCTAGATACGAATACAATCCTAGAAATATCTCTGGTGCTACTCAGTTATGACTAGGGGTCATCCCAATCAATAACCACTCACACTACCTCGTGCTTAACTCCATTTTGAGAGGAGGATCCTGAGAAACACTAGTTATACCAAGGATTTCACACACTCACCTGGACAGAAACATACATGTTGTTGTTTAGTGGTCTTGGAGGATATACTCACAATGAACTATTATTCTAAGACCCTAAAACCTAAGCTTGTTGGTGCACCCTATAAAAGAAAAGAGTGTAATTCATTTTAATTTAATCATTGATTTTAATTGGATTTATTACTCAAAAGAGGGATATGGTCATGGAACTAATGGTGTTATGACACAACATGAAGTAAAATGCACACCTAACAATCAATGCAAATGCATTGTGTCCATGAAAATAGGGTATGCTACTATGTGAAATGCACAATTTTTCTTCAAATGATGAATGAAATATTTCCTATATGAAAACCTAACTAATACTCCAAAGCAAATCTAGTGCAAGTAAAATGAGATACAAAAAGCAAAAGAATGATTCTACAACCCCCAAACCTTGCAAGCACACTCAAATAGAATTCAAGCAAAGCACTAAGGTAAAAGAAATCTAATGCACTAATCCCAAACAAAAAATCAAAAATGCCATGACAAGAACCTTCTTTAAAAAAAAATTAGCCTAAAAAAACGTCTCTGGTAAGAAATAGAGGTATAAACAGACTCAGTCAGTGCCAAAGGAGACTCAACAATCATCAAACTTCACCCAACAACCATTTAAATTCCACAAAAAGGCAAAACTAAGGGCATATGTGACTGTTCGCAGTAAACCCGCATGTATACGTGGAAATCGCAGAGAAACCCACGTGTATACGTGACTGTGAGTTAAAAACTCGTGTACATGAAGAAATGTGAATAAAATCAAGGCAAGAAGACAAGCTGAGACAAACTTCACACCAATCAGACACTACCAGGAAAACATGCCCCTATACTCGACACAGAAACAAGAGAGAAAGAGCAATTCAAATTCATTGAATGCCGATAGAACAACCCCCAAAGGACAACTACTAGGAACTCCCTAGCAGAGTCGCCAATTCTGTTACGGAGAGAAATTCCTATGGCTTGGGGTACCACAACAGACAGCTTGACTCCAAAAATCAATCCTTTCCAATATGCAATAGAAATTAAATGTCTAACACTAAATGATCATACCTCGTGCCTTATTTTGGACTGTTGAAGTAGATCCCCATTGAGCTTTCCAACTTTAGATTGAATTGATAAATTACTTCCTCAACAACAAGTAAACAATACAAGCATTCTATATATCATGGTGTTAGCTCTATTCTAGCATATATAATCAATAATTTATAAGAATTTGACATAATCCCATGGATAAAATATTCATTCAAACACACATTATTGGACAGGAAAAGATATTTCTATTAATATAAATCAGAGATTACAATAGATACAACCTCTGACGGCACGTCTGCGAACCAGAGAAACTGAATCCCCCACTTGGGCCTCCACCACCTCAATCCTCCATCTCTCGATAGCAAGCTCACAAGAAAAAGGCAAGCTTGGGAAGAACACAAAAGTGCTCCAAGGGACAAAGGGATGCAGACTCAAGCATAAGTTCCAACAACAATGGACTATAGTTTCTTTGCTCTCAATTCTCTCATATGCCTTCAATGTACCATATATTTCCTTATATATATTTTCAAATGGGTAATGAAAGGTCGAATCCGAGATATCTCAAGGCATAGGGAAGGCAAGGAGTCAGGTGAGTCGGATCCATGTCAAGGAAAACTCCAAAAGGATTTGGATTTTGTACACATCCCGATGTACGCGGTTTTAGGGGTCAAACCCGCGTATATACGCGATTAGAGGTTTAAAAGTCGCATGTATCATTTTTCACATGTTTTTAGGGATGATCAAGGAAACATCAAAGGACAAAAAATGGTCCAAGGGGTCTAAGGAGTCTGCAGAGGGACAGGGGAAGGCCATACAAAGTGTGATTCACCTGGAGTGGTAAAATCATCTATAACAATAGGAAGTTACCATTCGTCCTAAAAAACATTGGAGCCACTTTCCAGTGTGCTATGTCCTATGCGTTTCACGATATTAAACATATTTTAGAATCGTACCTTGATGACCTCCCAGCTCATTCACAGCAACGGGAGGACCATCCTGGTCATCTTAGAGACATTTTCCTAAGATGTCGTCATTATAACATAGGGCTCAATCCTCATAAATGTGTTTTTTTCTTTGAGACAGGACACCTGTTAGTTTTTTTTGTTTCTAAGGATGGCATCCAGATAGATCCATTGAAAATTGCCACTATTCTATCCCTACCATCCCCAACCAACCTTCTAGAACTCCAAAGTTTGCAAGGGAAGGAAAACTTCCTCTTCCATTTCATTTGCAATTTTGCAAAGAAAACATACGGTTATATGCGTCTCCTTAAGAAGGACACTCCATTCTTTTGGGATGACCAAGCCCAACAGGCCTTTGATAATCTCAAACATGCTCTGACTTACTCACCCATGATACATCACCCAGAATATTCAAAGGATTTTCTCTTATACATTGCTTCCTCCACTACTACCATCACTATGGTCTTGGTGCAGGAGAATCCCAACGGTCAGGAGCACATGATCTACTATGCTAGTAAGAATGTCATGGATTCTGAAACTCGATACTCACACGTGGATAAATTAGCATTGGCCATGGTCATTGCTATACAGAAATTTTGTCACTACATTTTTCTCCACACAACCACCATTTTTCGCAGACCAGAACCCTATGTATTACATGCTGACTCATCGGGTGCTCGGGGGAAAATATTCCTGATGGATAGTCATACTACAAGAGTTTGGTCTGGAATTTGCCAGAGCTATGTCAAAGAAATTCTTGGTCTTTGTTGAGCTCATGTGTGATCTTCCCTATGCTTCGACAGAATCTGAGCTCAGTGATTCATTTCCAGATGAATTCATGTTCCTGATAAGCACTACTGACCCATGGTATTGAGATTTTCTCATTTATCTCCAGACACAGAGATTTCATCCCACTCTATCACGTGACGATCACCGATGTATCCATCACCACGAAAAATACTACCTCATCTTGAAAGACACTTTGTATAGACATGGTATCGACTCCATTCTCCAATGATGCCTTACCCATGAGGAGGTTGAACAAGCTTTGAATGACTACCTCTGTGGAGCATGTGGCGGTCATCTATCTGGGATGGCTACAGCCTAGAAAATCCTTCGCGCTGGCTCTTTCTGGCCTTCCATCTTTAAATATTGTCACGAGGCTATTAAGAAATTCCCACCCTGCCAACATTTCTATCCTAAAAAGTGCACCCACCTTGCTCTATTACACCTCGTCATTACCGTTTTCTCTTTCACCAAATGGGGGATCGATTACATGCATTGTAATCCTACCTCAGCCGGGGGGCATGGTTACATCATCGTAGCCGTTAATTATTTTATGAAATGGGATGAGGGTATGCCTACATATGCAGAGGACGGTAAGACTGCCACTCTCTTCCTGTACAATGATGTGATAGCAAGATTTGGAGTCTCGCAGTCCATAGTTACGGATCACGAATCACATTTCCGCAATCAAATGATAGAGGAATTAAGTGCCAAGCTAGGTTTTCGTCATAAAAACTCAATGCCCTATTATCTAGAAGCTAATGGTCAAGTCAAGGCCATTAAAAAAGTTTTGAAAATAATGTTGCGTCGGATGGTTGGAGACCATAAATCCAACTGGCACCATATTCTTTTCTCCGCTCTTTAGGCTTACAAGACTTCAGTAAAAATAGCTACTAGTTTTACACCCTTTTAGCTTGTCTATGGACTAGAAGTTGTCTTTCCTATTCAATGTCAAATTCCATCCTTGAAACTTGCCGTTGAGCTTCTCCCAGACACTTATGTAGAGGAAGAAATATTTATCTACTTGAACAACCTTGATGAAACTAGAAGAGATGCTACCTTAGCCAATGAGGCACACAAGAAATATGTCAAGGCGTAGTATGACAAGCTTGTCCAACCTCGTGCCTTTAACGAAAATGACCTAGTTTTAATCTATGATTAGAGACATGACAAACTAGGGAAAGGGAAGTTTGAATCCATGTGGTATGGTCCTTTCGTTATTTCCAAAGTTCTAGAGAAAGGGGACTATGAGCTCATGGACTATGATGGAATCTGCTTAGGACAACCTCACAATGGGTTGTACCTGAAGAGGTACTATGCCTAGATATTGTATAGTACCTTGTATATATGTATATTACTTGAATTTTTAGTGTGTTTAAGTATTTTCAATATGGTTTTGAGTTTAGTGTCTGTATTTGTTTATACCATGTTTTGGTCGTGCAGAGCAAATGGCTTTCTACGGCTTCGCTGATGGTGCTTGCCGCCGCACCTTGAATCTTGCCTCAGCTGCTTGGGTTCTCTATTCCCAAGCTCACGATTTGGTTAGTTCATGAGTGGTTTGTATTGGTCCTGCTACCAACAATATTACCGAGTATCAAGCAATCATAGGTCTTCTAACTAAAGTCGCCTCTCAAGATGTTCGTAACTTGGTAGTTTTGATGGACTCATAACTAGTGGTTTGTCATTTAAACCATGTCTATGCTATCAAAAATCCCGTGCTTCTCCGTCTCTTATGGAGGCTAGATTTATTGGAGAGGTCATTTGAAGCTATTACCTATAGGCATATCCCTAGGGAATACAATGTAGTTACCGACTCATTGGAAAATTACATCCTAGACTGGCATATTGCCCATTTATGACGTAGAACTCAAACATGGTTCACTGTAAATAAACTATAAAAGACACATAAAACTCATTTAAATACATTTTCCATTTGAGATGTATAAACACCAAAAGTATAAGTCTGTATATATATATATATAATGTTTTACAAAAAATAGGTCACGAGACCTCATCTGAAGCGCTCGGGATTTCAGGGAAAATATCATCATACAAAAATCCTAAAGCTATATATCAGCTTTCAGTAATACATCATGCGACCTATCATCTAGTGATGCTCGTGGTAACACATGACCACCCGGGCTACTCGATATAGCAGTATACTGAAGTGACATGGGACTCCTGCAGTGGGCCTCTGGTATCTCGGTGGGAGGTCATCGATCGAGGCATCTGGTATGTCCAGAGTTAACCTCTTGAGGTTCTCCTATAGCTCCCCCATCACATCATCACCCTATGGGACAAAATGGGCTCCTGCTCACCTATATAGTGGCGAGGATCCCTCGGGCCATGTTTCTTAGACATCTGCATGAAAACATTTAAGTCTCGTTACTACACATAAAAAATATAAAACATAAAAACACAATCGCCATTTTAGAAGTTTTGTTTCTTACCAATGTCGCCCCACTGTGCACCAGGTGGAAGCGATAGATTAGGGTCACCCTTGAAATTAGTACCCATGTATGCGTAGTCCTCAACCATGAGGAGATGGTCTCTTAGCCATCAGAAAAATGGGTCTCCAAACTTCACCTTGCCCCTACCTTCTCCAATGTAGGCCATGACCTGAACCCACCTCAGCATATGACGGTCTCTCACCCTCAACTCTGTGAATACTACCTGGGGTCTCAATTGGGGGACCTGCTAAAAAAAGAAACATGCTAAAATGGATATGAAACTGAATTGCTTCAAATCTCCCTACCGACACTTGGTGAGCTGGTCTTTGAAAACTAGTAATATTGCCTCTTCCCAGTTTAAGACTATGGGTGCCATAGCCTCTATAGCATAGAGCATGTGCACTCTAGAATCCTGATGAGCCCCTTGGATCCCTGCTAACCTCTACATGGTAAATAATATCATTCAAAGAGGGCCATCCACCACCACCTGGATGGGAATTTTCTTCCCTGATGTTCTAGTCCCTGGACTACAGTGGCGATTTATCAATTCCTGGGTGGTGATGTCCCCTCCATGGGAACCAATCAATGAGATAGGAGCACCTCGTCTCGATAATCCTGTCAAGAAGTAGATATCTTCTACTGCAATCATGAACACGTGAGCTCCCACCTCAAAGTATTGTTGCTCCAGATTCCACATGCAGAGGATATGTTCTAGTAAACGCTCATGCGACACCATGCTAGGTGTGCGGAAGAATTTCAGAAGGCCACAGTTTCTCAACACGGCTATACATCCCGCATTTCATTCGGCATATGCATCATCATCATCATGTTGCCTATCTTTCCAAATAACCATTTTTGACCCATGGAAACCTGCCAAAAACAATCATAAGGCCAATTAGAAACATCATCAACCATTTAAATCATCATAAATCATTTATTTTTCCTTGCATATGTGTTTTTATTTACCCAGGACTGGCACTTCCTGAGTCTCATTGAGGACAGGCGGTGGCACCGCCTGAGTGAATTGTTTTAGGCATGGTTCCTGTGGGGTATTGCTTATCCTGCAAGAGATAAGAGCAGCTCCTGCATTCAGGGTTTTAGGGCTCACTCAAGCTGCCCAAAACGCCCCAAAAAATAAAAAATGAGAACATAAAGTGAAATAACAAGGTTCAAGCTTTCACCTGGAACTGACGACACATAAATCCGATGGTAGACGCTCCCGGAATCACCAACTGAAAAATATGGCCAAGAAACTTCTCCAAAGGCTCTCCACTATTGGTAAATGGTAAAATGTTTTGTTTTTTACTATTTACATAACTTTTATAAGCATTCTAGGTTTTGGCATGTCATAGTTTCGTTTTAAAATCATTTATTACAAGAAAACTATCAGTCATGATCCTTTAATGTCATTTATTGGAGAGTTTAACAGCTGTTGCAGGATAAAGAGTGGTAGCAGTGAAATTTTTTGGGAGTTTGTTTTTGACTTTTTCGTACTACCATAAAATGGAAAAAGTCTTTGAGCATTTATTGTGACACTTTGGTCATGCTCTCCAAACTTAGCATCAAATGTTCGAGTCCTTTTCTGACTCTTTTCAGACTCGTAAAATCCCTCATCGTGAAAAGAGACCTAATGGAGTCTTCTTTAAATTATTTTCGGTCTCCTTAAATACGAAAAGATTGTCGAGCGATATTGTCTTCTTCACGCTCATTAAAGGACTTGAAGAGTCATTCATCTGACGGTAGGTTATCACTTTTTTGGTTCAGATGAAATATTTACGAAAAAGGACCCTGTGGAGTCTTCTTCCATGGTCGTTTAGACTCTCCAAACATGAACGATACCGAGTTAAATTTCATTGAACTCGTTAAATTAAACATTGAGAGGCCCTCTTTTGGGAACAAACCCCTCCTCTCTCAGGTTCGTAAAACATATGAGTTTGGACGTGTCTTCGGACGAGCTATAATGAGTGTTTGTTACTCTCTTTGGACTCATAAAAATGAAAAGAGGCACTCATCAGTTATGATGGGGAAATTAAGGGAAGGGAATCAATTCATTTTGTAAATAAATGGCAGTTTGTCATTACCTTTGAACATGGCACTTGTCTGTATTTCATTCAGTCAATTGAGTATTCAGTTGGCTTACAATTCAGTCCACTTCCATGAGTCATGTCGCTCCTTCGAGCCTTCTCAAAAGAATGCATTGCCTTCTGTCATATCATGTATCTATCTGGTCTAGTCAATGCTGCCAAGTTTATAAGTTGTGCCACCCAATGTTCAAAGGGAAGTTGAAAAAGTTTACCTCTGCAGTCAAAACAGCCTATATGTCAATACTTTTGAGTCAGTCTTATGGTTACCTCATTCACATCATTCCAGAAGTTTGTTCTGATTTTCCTGTCGTCGATGTGGGATTCATCATGGCCCTCCTTCAACGAGACTATTTCTGTCGACATCAACTCATCATCCGAGAAATAGTCTTAGAAACAAATTTAGTACCTTGAGATCTGTATGCCTTAATGACAGATTCTCTCACTCTCGACATAGGTTCACATCATTGACATTTGATCGATAGAATCGACTGGGTGTTCGACATCAAGACATCTATTCACACTCAGTAGATTGTACTAGGGTACCTTGGGAATCCTTGACATCAATGGTGATCTCCCTCGCACTTGTTAACGGTTCACATCATTGGCCGGTAATCAAGTGGTTTCTACCATGTTCGACTTCAGAACATTGTAATCACATGGATAGAATCGTACTTTGTGGAAAACGAGACGAAGACCCTGGGTACTTGTTTAGCACTCATTGCTTTCCCCGGGTTGTGATGGAGTTTTGTAAATCAAGCATGGATCCACATTTGTATGGTCGTGGCTATGCTCAAATTTTCATCTGTATGACATAGATCTACGTTGTATGTCTGGTAGCTATGTCCAAGTTTGAGTTGTCTATCACATGGATCTACATTGTATTCTAGTAGCCATGGTTGTTTATTCCTCTCATGTATCTGCCTTGTCTTGGTCTACAGCCATGAGTTGGTTACATTTGTCTATGATTCAAAAATATCAATCTATTGCAGATTCCTACTTGACAACACTCTCCGATCAAGCTGACTCTTACCTCGAAGTGATAGCTTGTTCTCTCAAAGCTCTCGCTTATCGTATCCCTCTAAGCCTCATGCTTTGGGGGGCATTTTTTTATACCCAAATCCTGTCACCAACATGTGATGAGATCCTTAACACCTATGTTTTCCCTAAATCCCAAAATTGGAGTGGAAACATGCTCTGGATGTCAATTCTACATAAAAAACCCTAGCACCACTTTTTCCCTTTAGTTGATGAGCAGTATCTTGTTCAGCATTGCCTGAGTCCTGTTATAGAGAAATGGTGCCACCACGTATGTGCTTTGTTCTAGAAGTGATTCTTACCCACATTGCTCTATCATAAGGGTGTATAAGCGGTACCCTTGGTAAAAGTTGAAAAAAAGAAGATTCATGAAGCTTCTAGATCAAAATATTCGTGGATAGCCTTATCCCTACTCACCTAGGTTGGTTGAGCTCGAGATCCCTCTTTGTAGGATCTCTTAGCCACCTCACCCACCAATATCTCAACCATACCTATCCATTTGAGTCTTATAAATACAAGCTCATATCCATGGTTGAGGGGGATAATTGAATGGTAATGTTATGATGTTGAATTGACTACCTAGCTCAATCCATTGTTCTAGTAGATTTGATGTTCTTTTTTATTTGACATGTTCTACAGGTACACAGGTTCATCATCAAAGCATTATTCCAGGTGTTTACAACATTTAGGGAAGGTTTTCACCCTTTGTCATTCACTTATTTGTTCTGTATCTGAACCATTCAGACAAGAGGAACAACTTATGTCCGCAGAAGGTGCAATATTCATGACAAAAAAACCATCAAGCATGGCTTGATAGCCATTTCAACAATGAACAAGACCATGTCACAAGAAAAATATGTTGACACACACACAACCTCTGGCAAGCATTTCAAAATAGCTTCTCAACCTCTTTTGAACATCAAAACATATTTATTCCCATTTTGGCAGAATCCTATTTCACACATGTGAACACTCTATGGAGACCTGAATTCAGGAGCAGATGCACAACCTACCAAAGAATGGATCCATGACATTTGATAAATTTACTTGCACAAAGTGTTGATCAGAATATTTCACCTCCTGCAGACAGCAAGGTGTTTCGCTGGTCTAAATGGTTCAGATCCAGAACAAATAGATCACAGAGGTTGATAACTCCCCATATATGTTGTAGATATCTGGAATACAAGGCCTTGATAGTTCACCTGTGTACCTGCAAAAGAGTTCAACACGAAACAGATCAAAGCAACCATAATATGATCTACTAATATATGCTAGTGACTAAGGAATCTAGCAATATATATCTGAAATCAAACATCAACAATATATATGGGATAGAAAATCAACTTGCATTAGAAATATGAAGAAGTTTACAACCAAGCCTTAGTGTTGACATGCATCTCCATGAAACTAGCTCTTCATCCCCAAAAGCTCCGACTCTAGCTCTCTATGGTCTCTCCAAATGATCTTAGGCCAAGGAGCAATCCAATAGCATAACAATACCTTCAATGTTCTCCCCTCAACCATGGCTCTAATGGATAGAGATGGTTGAGAAATTAGTGGGTGAGGTGGCCTCTAAGATCCTAGGATGAGGGATCTCGAGCTCAACCAACCCACAGTGTTAGGGATAAGGGATATCTCGAGGTTTATCATTTAGAAGCCTCAAGAAGCTTCTCTTTTTACCCTTTTACCCAGGGTACCATGCTTATCCTTCTTTGACAGAGCGATTCTAGTAATAACTGCCTATTGACCAAGGGTAATAGGCGGTGGCATCGCTTGTGGACAACCGATGAAAAGCGGTGCGAACAGGGGTACCGCTCCTGGATAAGGGAGCATGAGCGGTGCTGGGAATTTGTATGATGGACTGATAAGAAACCATTTAGTCTTCACTCCAGAGGTTGGGATTCAGGGAAAGTAGGTATGTCAAAGGTCTTATCACATGAGGTATAACAGGATGCCCCCCAAAGCATGATTCTTAGAGTGATACGATAAACAAGAGCTTTGAGAACAAGTCGTTGCCAGGAGACAAAAATGTTGGTTCGATCAGAGCATGCAGTCAAGTAGGCATCTGTAGTAAATCAGTATGTTGACTCATAGACACAAGTAACCAAGCTCATAGCTGCAGACCAATACAAGGCAGATCCATGAGTGGAATAAACAAGCATGGCTACTAGAATACAGCGTAGATCCATGTGATAGAGGACTCAAACTTGGACATAGCTACCAGACATACAATGTAGATCTATGTCATACAGATGAAAATTTGAGCATAGCCATGACCATACAAATGTGGATCCATGCTAGATATACAAAACTCCATCGCAACCTGGGGAAAATAACAATGAGTGCTTTTAAACAAATTCCCAGGGTCTTCATCTCATCTTCCACAAAGTACGATTCTATCCATGTGATTACAATGATATGAAGTCAAACATGGTAGAAACCACTTGATTACCGACCAATGATGTGAACCATTAACAAGTGCGAGGGAGATCACCATTAATGTCAATGATTCCCAGGGTACTCTAGTACAATCTTCTGAGTGCGAATAGATGTCCTGATGTCGAACACCCAGTCGATTCTATCGATCAAAGGTCCATGATGTGAACCTATGTCAAGAGCGAGAGAATATGTCATTCAGGCATACAGATCTCAAGGTACTAAATATTGTTTCTAAGACCATTTCTCGGATGATGAGCTGATGTCGACAGGAATAGTCTCATCGAAGGAGGGCCATGATGAGTCCCACATTGACAACACGAAACTCAGAATGTAGTTCTGGAATGATGTGAACATAGTAACCATATGACTAACTCAAAGATACTGACACAAAGACTATGTATACTGCAGAGGTAAGACTTCTTCAGATTCCCTTTGAACATTGGGCAACATGACAAAATGACTTGGAAGCATGACTAGACAGGACAGATACACAATGCGACAGTGGATAATGCATTCTTTTGAAAGACTCAAAGGATTGGCATGACTCATGAAAGTGGATCGTCATGGAGATCAGCTGAATATCCAATTGACTGACATGATTGTGCAGACAAGTGCCATGTTCAAAGGTAACAACAAACAACTACCATTATTTGCAAAATGATTCCCTTTCCCATTTCCCCCATCATGATCAATGAGTGCCTCTTTTCAGTTTTACGAGTTCAAAGAGGGTAACAAACACTCGATATAGCTTGTCAGAAGACAAGTCCAGTCCCATATGTTTTATGAACCTAAGAGAGGATGGGTTCAATCCCAAAACAGGTCTCTCAATGTTTAATTTAACGAGTCCAGTGAAACAAAACTCGGTATCGTTCATGCTTAGAGAGTCTGAACGAATACGAAAGAAGACTCCATGGGGGTCCTTTTTCGTATGATTTAGTCTCTAAGGCCCAAAAAAGTGTAAAATCATACCTTAGAGAACTCTTCGAGTCATGATTGGCTGGAGTGTTCCTTTCTCGTAAATAGTACCGTCCGAACCGAGAAATAGATAACCTACCGTCAGATAGACGACTCTTCAAATACTTTAATGAGCGTGAAGAAGACAAGATCGCTCGACAATATTTTCATATTTAGGGAGCCTGAAAAGAGCTTAAAGAGGACTCTATTAACCTTTTTCATGTTTGAATCCAGAGCACGAAAAAGTAATAAACTAAGCTCAAACCACTTTTCATGTTTTAACCAGAGCACGAAAAATGAAAAGTAAGCTCAACACCATCTTACTGTTTTTAACGAGCTCGAAGATCGGTTGAAAGAATGCTCAGGGATTGGTTTCATTTTTACACAAGATTGAAACCAATGGGTAAACTATGCTTGAAAAATCCCATTAACATGGTATACAGAGGTTGGAATCTTTCCCTCAGCATCATTGCGGCTCGACATGCCCCCAAGCTTCGTTTCATCTGACGATTCTTCTTCCTTACCCAACCTTAAAACCTGGTTACTAATGTCAAAATGTTCACCGGGGGGGTAGGAAGAATGAGAATCAGGCAGGTGAAGGTTCAAGTTCTAACACTAAAGTGAAGACTCGAATCAAGGGAAGCGGTTCTGTTTCATTTTTACACAAGCTTGAAACAGAAGGTAACTATGCTTGGAACATGGTTTCATTTTTTATGCAAGCTTGAAACCAAAAGGTAAACTATGCTTAAGGAAACCTACTTCATTTTTTAATGAGCTTGAAATAGAAAATGAACTATGCTCAAGAATGATTTTATTTTTATGCAAGATTGAAACCAAAAGGTAAACTATGCTTAAGGAGATCCATTTCTTTTTTTGACGAGCTTGACATAGAATGGGAACTTTGCTCAAAGGCATCTGTTTCATTTTTTAATGAGATTGACACATAATGGGAACTTCGCTTAGGAAAAAATGACATGATGGTCAGGCGTTGTTTCATTTTTTAACGAGCTTGACACAGAATGGGAACTTTGCCCAGGAAAAAATGACATGATGGTCAGGCGCTATTTCATTTTTTAACGAGCTTGACACAGAATGGGAACTTTTCTCAGGAAAAACTGACATGATGGTCAGGCGCTCTTTCATTTTTTAACAAGCTTGACAGAGAAAGGGAACTTTGCTCAGGAAAAACTAACATGATGGTCAGGCGTTGTTTCATTTTTTAACGAGCTGGACACAGAATGGGAACTTTGCTCAGGACATGGTTTCATTTTTATGCAAGATTGAAACCAAAAGAGTAAACTATGCTTAAGGAGTGGTTTTATTTTTTAACAAGCTTGAAATAGAAAGTAAACTATGCTCTAGAATCTACTCTTACCCAACATGATATTCAGAGGTTGGTAGGTTTCCCCCCTTTCAATAAAAGCTAGCGACTTAGCTCCATTATGATGTCCATAGACTAGATCCATGCCCCCCCATTTTACTGATGATGGGAAGAAGCTAACTAGAAAGGGAAAGAGCCACAAGAACATGCGGCACATTCAGGGCAGTCTGATTTGTTGATCGGAATATTTCACCTCCTACGGATAGCAAGGTGTTCCACTGGTCTGAATGGTTCAAATCTAGAACAAATAGATCACAGAGGTTGATAAATCCCCCTAGATGCTATAGATATCTGGAATACAAGGCCTTGATAGTTCATCTGTGTACCTGCAAAAGAGTTCAACATGAAACAGATCAAAGAAACCAGAATATGATCTACAAATCTACGCTAGTGACTAAGGAATCTAGCAATATATATCTGAAATCAAACATCAATAATATATATGGGACATAAAATCAACTTGTATTAGAAATATGAAGAAGTTTACAAGCAAGCCTTAGTGTTGACATGCATCTCCATGAAACCAGTTTTTCATCCCCAAAAGCTCCAACTCTAGCTCTCTATGCTCTCTCCAAATGATCTTGGGCCAAGAATCAGTCCAACAGCATAACAATACCTTCAATGTTCTCCCTCAACCATGGATATGAGCTCATATATATAGGGCTTCAATGGATAGATATGGTTGAGAAATTAGTGGGTGAGGTGGCCTCTAAGATCCTAGGATGAGGGATCTTGAGCTCAACCAACCCATAGTGGTAGGGATAAGAGATATCTTGAGGTTTATCATCTAGAATCCTTGAGAAGCTTCTCTTTTTACCCTTTTACCCAGGGTACCATGCTTCTCCTTCTTTGACAGAGCAGTTCTAGTAATAACCGGCTGTTATCTCTAGGATTTTTCACCTATTTATTTTTAAATTTTTTTTATTATGCTTTGTTTTTCTTGTTTTTAGTTTTTCTTTGTTTTATATTTTATGATTGATTGATTTCCATTAGGGTTCCTTGGTTACCTAAAATCATCAAAGTTTCCATTCATTAATTGTGAACCTATGATGTGCAAAAGAGTATGTGTTACAGGGAGAAATTCTTACAAACTGGCAGCATATTATCATTCTACTGGTTAATGGAAGAAGGGTATTCGCGGGCTTGCTTGTTCACTATCTATCTCCATTGGTGATGAGAAGCATTATGTAGAGTTCAGTGGGTATGTTGCATATGGCAGCAAGACTCTGGAAATCATAACCTTGGAATCTGCCAAATGACTGGTGTACAGTTGATGTGAAGAAGTTCTGTCTCTCGTCCCAGCTAATGGAAAAAATTGGTAGTTTATTCTTTTCGTGGGAGCAGTTCTGTTGCATGAAGCTTTCACCTGGAAATGCTCAAGCTGTTCTTTGGGTCACGTCTGCTGCCATATAATCTGTGTAACATGGTTTTGGGACATGGTCCTGAATTTACATCCTTGGCAGCTGTGTATTTCCATGGAACCTGGTGCAGAAGAGAGCCACACATAGATGAAATTGTCAGTTAGAAAGGATACTGGGGTTGAGCCATTTACTTTATGACTTGAGAATAATTTGGAACACACAAGCTGAGGATTAAGGTTACTACGTTGTTGTTTACTGAGCCTGAAGGGAGTAAAACATTTGTCACCAAATTGTTCCATTCCATAGAAGGTCGCACTGGAACCATTAAAGAGGTGGCTGCCTTATCTGTGGCATTTTTAGGGGTTTTGGGTCTAACCACTCGGTATGTTTTAATACTTGATGTGGCCCCTCTCAAGTCAGAGGCTGAATCTTTGGGAACTAGGTAATTCAAAAATACCTGCATTAATGAATCTTGTTCAGTAGGTTCATAGAATCATCGATCACTAAAAAGATTGATGCCATGGCAATCGAAGCTACGGAGAAGGGCTTGATCGATTCTTTGATAAATCTAGTCTCCAAATGAGATATACTGATTGCAGTCACCATTGATCTCCATCGACGCTATAAAGAAGAGAATGTTGCACCTTGCATCTGCAGTTGTAATGATGCTGGAGAATTACAAGAGGAGAAATCATTGAATACTTCTACTTGCTGGTAATCACTATTTGCAATTGTTGAAGAATTGGAGAGATCATTACTATCATATGGAGGAGAAACCACTCTGGTAGCTAATCTCTGAGTTGTGCTCACAAGAAAGGAACAATTCTCAAAGAGCTCACAATGAGAAGCCATATTTGCTCTCGAATTAGAACTTAAAGCACGTGTCGGTAAAGTTTAGCTCTTTCACGTTTATGCAGGCTAATATTACCTTCCATGAAATTGTTAAGGAGAATGAGAATGCATTCAAGGTTGTGTATTCTCAACAAAAGGATATCGTGCCAAGTTGAGTGATGAGATTGGGGAAATCCAGAAGAGGGATGAAGAGGAGAAGGTCACCAGGTTAGAGATGAAATTCTGATACAGATACCGAAAATGGATGGAGCATTCTTCATATGAACACTACTAAAATCACAAAAGCTAGTCACGGTCAAACTCTTGCTAGGTGTCCTTTTCAGATTTCCAGATGGCAAGGTAATTGGTGGCAAAAAGATCGACATCCATATTCTTGTGGAAATATTCAATCTCAATAAAAACATCGGCAACTGAATTGGCCTCCAGATCGGATGCAAATTTTTTGGTGGCAGAGTATCTGAGGTGGATAGTAATCACATATGAAAAATAAAATATTAAGGATGTCGGTGCCATGTCTAAAACCCAAGCTCAAAAGCGATCAGGGGAGAATAGTCATGACGACCACCAGATGCCAATAGTTGGGAATCAAATCTCAACGTAAATATCAAAATGTGAGGAGAATTGAACGTATAATATTTTAATTAAGTTTTTAATAGCAAGCATGCTTTAAATTCGGTGCTAAGTACCTTGACGGATGACCTCAAAGCATTGTATTCTTTCAATGAGGAACTTTAGAAATATGTCACACTACCTTGCACTAGTGATAATTATGGGCAATAGTTTTGATGGAGCACTCAATTTTGAATAAGAAGCATTGGTGATGAGATTTTATTCTCAAGCCACGAATACGCTTCAATGAAATCATACATGTTTTGACTGGTGCATTGGGAAAGAGATTTTTTTTTGTTAAAGCTGGAACAGAGCTAGGTTAAGGTAACGCATACAGGGGTCTAAGAATACAAGCGCTCAAGCTTGAAGGCGTCCACAGAGCTTGCCGAATTAGCATCCAAGTGATTGATGCCAAGATTCCACACCAAGAGTAAGAGAGATCGTCCAGGTGCCATCAGTCCTCTAAATCAAGTCATTCAAGTCCAATACCCAAGACCAACAACTAAGCATCAACGCAGTGTTAAAGTATTCATACAAATGCCAAGTGGTCGAGTTCAAGCACCATATGAGCAATCATTTCCAGATTTCTAGGTATACTGTTAGTAGTGGTCAATGGGTCATCTCTACATTACAAGTCTTGAAGACAGCCAATGCACAAGTGGCAGAGTGTTCAACAGATTTGAAGGAAGACAGTTTAAATTTATTTTATTTTTAGATTGATGATCGAATTTGTTTCCTAAAAATATGCTATTGTTTATGTTATGTAAAATTCTATATATTTCATCATTTGTTAGTGTAAAGGGGAGAGGTCCTAGCTAAGGGCTCGAGAGCAGATAAGAGAGAGTTCTTCCTTTCAGGAGAAGGCAGGGTACTGTAGGTTGGCAGTTTTGGGAGCTATGCTGGATCTTTTGTAAGCACTTTTGTATATCATGAGTTTTTTGCAGCTTCAATGACAGGTTCTAGTTTTGAATAAACTTGATGATGATTTGTCTTTGTGCCACATAAATTGTCTCATTGATAATTCTTTTATGTATTTGCTCATTCATATTCCATTACATAATTCTTATTTTCAGATGACAGTTATCTTTCATTTTTATAAACATTGACAGTTTCACTTCATGATTTAGGATCATAGACCTGGGTGTTGAACTTTGTGATTGCTTGCATGTTATACAGCATCTGTTTGATTTTCCTGTAGCTCTGACTCATACCAGCCTTTACTTTAATGCTTTGAATTTCTGATAAACACCTGTATTTACCCATCTATGATATATACCAGCTATGTTCATTGTAAAGTGTGTGATGTTTTGATTTCATTTCTAAACTGTATAAACTGTACAAACAAGTAAGATTGTCCTAGTTCCTTCAAGTGCTGGGAGGTTCTTTTAGCCCTAAGTTTTATACCAGCCTGTGTTTCCAATTTGATTTTATCTTATTTATGCATTTTTAAACAAATATTTCCTTAAGCTTGAATCCCGTAGTCTAGGTTCAACTTTAGGGATAACATCTTCTGGCGCCGTTGCCGGGGACGAAGGAGTGAAGATATCTTGCCCGGGAAAGAATGACAAAGATCAGATCCAGCTCTTGATGGTGGACAGGAGCAGGGCATTAGTTAGACTACAGATTTATTCACCGAGCGACTCCATGTTCAAAGAATCTAGAGGCAATTTTGCAAGATGTGTAAGCGTATGGAAACCATGTGGGCACAAAGATTTGCTCCGTTCAATTTCTCAGATATTCCTGGCTTTCCAAATACGGTACCTACCATGGATGAAAGGGGAGATTTTCTTCCACGATTCCTAGAAGGGGAAGATGAAAATCCGGCATATCATGTACTTAAATTTCATCAATACATGGATCAGCTGAATATACATCATGAGGACGTATTAATGAAAATGTTTATGTATTCATTAGATGGTTCTGCAAGAAACTGGTATAGATATCTTCCTCCTTCCAGTATTTCCTCTTTGAAAGACTTTCATGATAACTTTAATTCATATTATAAGAGGACATACCCAGATGAGTGCATTTTTGAGGATTGTTGTAGGGGATATCCATTATAAATGCAGAGTTTAGAAGCAGATTATTCCAGTAGTGAGGATGAAGCCGATGGTTATGATGTAAAGAAAGAAGAAGATTTATTATCTTCCTCTGATTCTGTTTCACAAGAAGAAATTGCTCAAAATTCTGATATTAAAATTGATGAGAGCATCATAGAACATAAATCTTCATCTTTAGAAATTGATCAGAATGCTCCATTGTGTGGTGAAGACATTAACATATCGGTGGAACCTCCAGGAGAAGACATTGAAGTTCTAGATTTAGACCAGCATCGGCCGATTCACTCTGAAGATATCCCAATCTATGATGAGTATCCAGATGAAACAGAGCAGATCCCTACATCACCTTTTGTTGAGTTGAAGGGCAGCCAACGAATGTATGAAAACTCTGAATCAAATTTTGGTGAGGAACAACATTGTATAGAAATGAATCATCCTGAATCTGTAGAAGACATTGAGCCGCCATATGTACAATTCAATTTGCAGGTAGCTGAAAGTGGCAGCCATTATGAGGAAGAGGATATACAGAGATATTTTGATCTTCAGCAAAAGGTAATTCCTTATGGTTTCATTGATCCATTTGTTGATTATATGGATTCTTTGAGCAGTTCAAATGTCAGATTGTTTTTGACAAAGGGAGGTTGTCTTTTCCTTTCTTCCGAAATGAATTTTCATATTCCATGGTCCCCTTTTTGCATCATTTCCAGATCAGAATATTTACCAATGGGGTCAATTAGATCATCAATAGATTTGTGGCTTATATTTCTAAAGACATGGATGGGAAAGACAAAGTCTAGGGCAGATTTTCTTTCCATTAAAAATTTCAAGGAATGGAGTGATATGAGCATTGATGAAATTTTTTCTTCCAATTTGTTTTCTTATCTAATGTCAAACTCAGAATTTAAAGTCATCTTTTTAAAAGAATTTGTTGTACACATTGAGAAAGAGATTGAAGCCATAGAGGTCAAAATACAGGATTTGTCATTTCAAAGCCCTTTTCAGCTGTCTTTCGATATCAGGATTGAGAATAAGGACGGGCTTGATAATCCAAAGCTGAGAAAATGGTATGACCCAGTATCTGATTACATCAAGGAATTTATCGAGTCAAGGTTTCAGTATACATTTTATGATAAATCCAAAAATCAAAATTGCAGACAATTGATGATGGTTGTTCCTGTTTTCATTTTTCTAATCCACAGATCAAGATTTTCATTATGTATTCAAATACTTGTATGGATTCACTGGAAGCATGATTTTACCTGATCAAAAGAAAGTAGTTTTGATTAGTGTAGGAGCTGTGAATAAATAAGCTTGATGCTTCAAGGATTTTGTTAAAGTTTGTACAGTATGTTCAGATTGTTGTGAGAAGATTATTTCAGTTTGTAGAATAGTTTAAAGATCAGTCAGTGGTTGGTTAAGTAGCAAAAAGTTGTGATGAAAGACTCCAGCCCAATGGAAACAAGGCACAGGTCTACTTGTTCTTGGCAGCTCACAGGGAGCATGCCATCCCCAGGCGGAGCCAGATGTTATCTCTAGGATTTTTCACCTGTTTATTTTAAAAAAAAAATTATTATGCTTTGTTTTTCTTGTTTTTAGTTTTGCTTTGTTTTATATTTTATGATTGATTGATTTCCATTAGGGTTCCTTGGTTACCTAAAATCATCAAAGTTTCCATTCATTAATTGTGAACCTATGATGTGCAAAAGAGTATGTGTTACAGGGAGAAATTCTTACAAACTGGCAGCATATTATCATTCTACTGGTTAATGGAAGAAGGGTATTCGCGGGCTTGCTTGTTCATTGTCTATCTCCATTGGTGATGAGCAGCATTATGTAGGGTTTAGTGGGTATGTTGCATATGGAAGCAAGACTCTGGAAATCATAACCTTGGAATATGCCAAATGACTGGTGTACAATTGATGTGAAGAAGTTCTGTCTCTCGTCCCAGCTAATGGAAAAAATTGGTAATTTATTCTTTTCGTGGGAGCAGTTCTGTTGCATGAAGTTTTCACTTGGAAATGCTCAAGCTGTTCTTCGGTTCACGTCTGCTGCCATATAATTTGTGTAACATGGTTTCGGGACATGGTCCTGAATTTACATCCTTGGCAGCTGTCTATTTCCATGGAACCTGGTGCAGAAGAGAGCCACACATAGATGAAATTGTCAGTTAGAAAGGATACTGGGGTTGAGCCATTTACTTTATGACTTGAGAATACTTTGGAACACACAAGCTGAGGATTAAGGTTACTACGTTGCTGTTTACTAAGCCTGAAGGGAGTAAAACATTTGTCACAAAATTGCTCCATTCCATAGAAGGTCGCACTGGAACCATTAAAGAGCTGGCTGCCTTATCTGTGGCATTTTTAGGGGTTTTGGGTCTAACCACTCGGTATGTTTTAATACTTGATGTGGACCCTCTCAAGTCAGAGGCTGAATCTTTGGGAACTAGGTAATTCAAAAATACCTGCATTAATGAATCTTGTTCAGTAGGTTCATAGAATCATCGATCACTAAAAAGATCGATGCCATGGCAATCGAAGCTACAGAGAAGGGCTTGATCGATTCTTTTATAAATCCGGTCTCCAAATGAGATATACTGATTGCAGTCACCATTGATCTCCATCGACGCTATAAAGAAGAGAATGTTGCACCTTGCATCTACAGTTGTAATGATGCTGGAGAATTGCAAGAGGAGAAATCATTGAATACTTCTACTTGTTGGTAATCACTGTTTGCAATTGTTGAAGAATTGGAGAGATCGTTACTATCATATGGAGGAGAAACCACTCTGGTAGCTAATCTCTGAGTTGTGCTCACAAGAAAGGAACAATTCTCAAAGAGCTCACAATGAGAAGCCATATTTGCTCTCGAATTAGAACTTAAAGCACGTGTCGCTAAAGTTTAGCTCTTTCACGTTTATGCAGGCTAATATTACCTTCCATGAAATTGTTAAGGAGAATGAAAATGCATTCAAGGTTGTGTATTCTCAACACAAGGATATCATGCCAAGTTGAGTGATGAGATTGGGGAAATCCAGAAGAGGGATGAAGAGGAGAAGGTCACCAGGTTAGAGATGAAATTCTGATACAGATACCGAAAATGGATGGAGCATTCTTAATATGAACACTACTAAAATCACAAAAGCTAGTCGCGGTCAAACTCTTGCTAGGTGTCCTTTTCAGATTTAGAGATGGCAAGGTACTTGGTGGAAAAAAGATCGACATCCAGATTCTTGTGGCAATATTCAATCTCAATAAAAACATCGGCAACTGAATTGGCTTCCAGATCAGATGCAAATGTTTTGGTGGCAGAGTATCCGAGGTGGATAGTCATCACATATGCAAAATAAAATATTAAGGATGTCGGTGCCATGTCTAAAACCCAAGCTCAAGTATCAAAAGCGATCAGGGGAGAATAGTCATGACGACCACCAAATGCCAATAGTTGGGAATCAAATCTCAACGTAAATATCAAAATGTGAGGAGAATTGAACGTATAATCTTTTAATTAAGTTTTTAATAGCAAGCATGCTTTAAATTCGGTGCTAAGTACCTTGACGGATGACCTCAAAGAATTGTATTCTTTCAATGAGGAAATTTAGAAAGATGTCACACTACCTTGCACTAGTGATAATTATGGGCAATAGTTTTGATGGAGCACTCAATTTTGAATAAGAAGCATTGGTGATGAGATTTTATTCTCAAGCCACGAATATGCTTCAGTGAAATCATACATGTTTTGACTGGTGCATTGGGAAAGGGATTTTTTTTTCTTAAAGATGGAATAGAGCTAGGTTAAGGTAACGCATACAGGGGTCTAAGAATACAAGAGCTCAAGCTTGAAGGCGTCCACAGAGCTTGCTGAATTAGCATCCAAGTGATTGATGCCAAGAGTCCACACCAAGAGTAAGAGAGATCGTCCAGGTGCCATCACTCGTCTACATCAAGTCATTCAAGTCCAATACACGAGACCAACAGCTAAGCATCAACGCAGTGTTAAAGTATTCATACAAATGCCAAGTGGTCGATTTCAAGCAACATATGAGCAATCATTTCCAGATTTCCAGGCATACTGTTAGTAGTGGTCAATGGGTCAGTTCTACATTACAAGTCTTGAAGACAGCCAATGCACAAGTGGCAGAGTGTTCAACAGATTTGAAGGAAGACAGTTTAAATTTATTTTATTTTTAGATTGATGATAGAATTTGTTTCCTAAAAATCTGTTATTGTTTATGTTATGTAAAATTCTATATATTTCATCATTTGTTAGTGTAAAGGGGAGAGGTCCTAGCTAAGGGCTCGAGAGTAGATAATAGAGAGTTCTTCCTTTCATGAGAAGGCAGGGGACTGTAGGTTGGCAGTTTTGGGAGCTATGCTGGATCTTTTGTAAGCACTTCTGTATATCATGAGTTTTTTGCAACTTCAATGACAGGTTCTAGTTTTGAATAAACTTGATGATGATTTGTCTTTGTGCCACATAAATTGTCTCTTTGATAATTCTTTTATGTATTTGGTCATTCATATTCCATTACATAATTCTTATTTTCAGATGACATTTATCTTTCATTTTTATAAACATTGACAGTTTCACTTCATGATTTAGGATCATAGACCTGGGTGTTGAACTTTGTGATTGCTTGCATGTTATACAGCATCTGTTTGATTTTCCTGTAGCTCTGACTCATACCAGCCTTTACTTTAATGCTTTGAATTTCTGATATACACCTATATTTACCCATCTGTGATATATACCAGCTATGTTCATTGTAAAGTGTGTGATGTTTTGATTTCATTTCTAAACTGTATAAACTGTACAAACAAGTAAGATTGTCCTAGTTCCTTCAAGTGCTGGGAGGTTCTTTTAGCCCTAAGTTTTATACCAGCCTGTGTTTCCAATTTGATTTTATCTTATTTATGAATTTTTAAACAAAGATTTCCTTAACCTTGAATCCCGTAGTCTAGGTTCAACTTTAGGGATAACATCTTCTGGCGCCGTTGCCGGGGACGGAGGAGTGAAGATATCTTCCCCGGGAAAGAATGACAAAGATCAGATCCAGCTCTTGATGGTGGACAGGAGAAGGGCATTAGTTAGACTACAGATTTATTCACCGGGCGACTCCATGTTCGAAGAATCCTGAGGCAATTTTGCAAGATGTGTAAGCGTATGGAAACCATGTTGGCACAAAGATTTGCTCCGTTCAATTTCTCAGATATTCCTGGCTTTCCAAATATGGTACCTACCATGGATGAATGGGGAGATTTTCTTCCACGATTCCTAGAAGGGGAAGATGAAAATCCGGCATATCATGTACTTAAATTTCATCAGTACATGGATCAGCTGAATATACATCATGAGGACCTATTGATGAAAATGTTTATGTATTCATTAGATGGTTCTGCAAGAAACTGGTACAGAAATCTTCCTCCTTCCAGTATTTCCTCTTTGAAATACTTTCATGATACCTTTAATTCATATTATAAGAGGACATACCCAGATGAGTGCATTTTTGAGGATTGTTGTAGGGGATATCCATTATATATGCAGAGTTTAGAAGCAGATTATTCCAGTCGTGAGGATGAAGCCGATGGTTATGATGTAAAGAAAGAAGAAGATTTATTATCTTCCTCTGATTCTGTTTCACAAGAAGAAATTGTTCAAAATTATGATATTAAAATTGATGAGAGAATCATAGAACATAAATCTTCATCTTTAGAAATTGATCAGAATGCTCCATTGTGTGGTGAAGACATTAACATATCGGTGGAACCTCCAGGAGAAGACATTGAAGTTCTAGATTTAGATCAGCATCGGCTGATTCACTCTGAAGATATCCCAATCTATGATGAGTATCCAGATGAAACAGAGCAGATCCCTACATCACCTTTTTTTGAGCTGAAGGGCAGCCAACGGATGTATGAAAACTCTGAATCAAATTTTGGTGAGGAACAACATTGTATAGAAATCAACCATCCTGAATCTGTAGAAGACATTGAGCCGCCATATGTACAATTCAATTTGCAGGTAGCTGAAAGTGGCAGCCATTATGAGGAAGAGGATATACAGAGATATTTTGATCTTCAGCAAAAGGTAATTCCTTATGGTTTCATTGATCCATTTGTTGATTATATGGAGTCTTTGAGCAGTTCAAATGTCAGATTGTTTTTGACAAAGGGAGGTTGTCTGTTCCTTTCTTCCGAAATGAATTTTCATATTCCATGGTCCCCTTTTTGCATCATTTCCAGATCAGAAGATTTACCAGTGGGGTCAATTAGATCATCAATATATTTGTGGCTTATATTTCTAAAGACATGGATGGGAAAGACAAAGTCTAGGGCAGATTTTCTTTCCATTAAAAATTTCAAGGAATGGAGTGATATGAGCATTGATGAAATTTTTTCTTCCATTTTGTTTTTTTATCTAATGTCAAACTCAGAATTTAAAGTCATCTTTTTAAAAGAATTTGCTATACACATTGAGAAAGAGATTGAAGCCATAGAGGTCAAAATACAGGAATTGTCATTTCAAAGCACTTTTCAGCTGTCTTTCAATATCAGGATTGAGAATAAGGACGGGATTGATAATCCAAAGCTGAGAAAATGGTATGACCCAGTATCTGATTACATCAAGGAATTTATCGATTCAAGGTTTCAGTATACATTTTATGATAAATCCGAAAATCAAAATTGCAGACAATTGATGATGGTTGTTCCTGTTTTCATTTTGCTAATCCACAGATCAAGATTTTCATTATGTATTCAGATACTTGTATGGCTTCACTGGAAGCATGATTTTACCTGATCAAAAGAAAGTAGTTTTGATTAGTGTAGGAGCTGTGAATAAATAAGCTTGATGCTTCAAGCATTTCATTAAAGTTTGTACAGTATGTTCAGATTGTTGTGAGAAGATTATTTCAGTTTGCAGAATAGTTTAAAGATCAATCGGTGGTTGGTTAAGTAGCAAAAAGTTGTGATGAAAGACTCCAGCCCAATGGAAACAAGGCACAAGTCTACTTGTTCTTGGCAGCTCACAGGGAGCATGCCATCCCCAGGCGGGGCCAGATGTTATCTCTAGGATTTTTCACCTGTTTATTTTTAAATTTTTTTTATTATGCTTTGTTTTTCTTGTTTTTAGTTTTGCTTTGTTTTATATTTTATGATTGATTGATTGCCATTAGGGTTCCTTGGTCACCTAAAATCATCAAAGTTTCCATTCATTAATTATGAACCTATGATGTGCGAAAGAGTATGTGTTACAGGGAGAAATTCTTACAAACTGGTAGCATATTATCATTCCACTGGTTAATGGAAGAAGGGTATTCGCGGGCTTGCTTGTTCACTGTCTATCTCCATTGGTGATGAGCAGCATTATGTAGGGTTCAGTGGGTATGTTGCATATGGCAGCAAGACTCTGGAAATCATAACGTTGGAATCTGCCAAATGACTGGTGTACAGTTGATGTGAAGAAGTTTTGTCTCTCGTCCCAGCTAATGGAAAAAATTGGTAATTTATTCTTTTCGTGGGAGCAGTTCTGTTGCATGAAGTTTTCACCTGGCAATTCTCAAGCTGTTCTTCGGGTCACGTCTGCTGCCATATAATCTGTGTAACATGGTTTTGGGACATGGTCCTGAATTTACATCCTTGGCAGCTGTGTATTTCCATGGAACCTGGTGCAGAAGAGAGCCACACATAGATGAAATTGTTAGTTAGAAAGGATACTGGGGTTGAGCCATTTACTTTATGACTTGAGAATACTTTGGAACACACAAGCTGAGGATTAAGGTTACTACGTTGTTGTTTACTGAGCCTGAAGGGAGTAAAACATTTGTCACCAAATTGCGTCATTCCATAGAAGGTCGCACTGGAACCATTAAAGAGGTGGTTGCCTTATCTGTGGCATTTTTAGGGGTTTTGGGTCTAACCACTCGATATGTTTTAATACTTGATGTTGCCCCTCTCAAGTCAGAGGCTGAATCTTTGGCAACTAGGTAATTCAAAAATACCTGCATTAATGAATCTTGTTCAGTAGGTTCATAGAATCATCGATCACTAAAAAGATCGATGCCATGGCAATCGAAGCTATGGAGAAGGGATTGATCGATTCTTTGATAAATCCAATCTCCAAATGAGATATACTAATTGCAGTCAGCATTGATCTCCATCGACGCTATAAAGAAGAGAATGTTGCACCTTGCATCTGCAGTTGTAATGATGCTGGAGAATTGCAAGAGGAGAAATCATTGAATACTTCTACTTGCTGGTAATCACTGTTTGCAATTGTTGGAGAATTGGAGAGATCGTTACTATCATATGGAGGAGAAACCACTCTGGTAGCTAATCTCTGAGTTGTGCTCACAAGAAAGGAACAATTCTCAAAGAGCTCACAATGAGAAGCCATATTTTCTCTCGAATTAGAACTTAAAGCACGTGTCGCTAAAATTTAGCTCTTTCACGTTTATGCAGGTTAATATTACCTTCCATGAAATTGTTAAGGAGAATGAGAATGCATTCAAGGTTGTGTATTCTCAACACAAGGATATCGTGCCAAGTTGAGTGATGAGATTGGGGAAATCCAGAAGAGGGATGAAGAGGAGAAGGTCCCCAGGTTAGAGATGAAATTTTGATACAGATACCGAAAATGGATGGAGCATTCTTCATATGAACACTACTAAAATCACAAAAGCTAGTCGCAGTCAAAATCTTGCTAGGTGTCCTTTTCATATTTCCAGATGGAAAGGTACTTGGTGGCAAAAAGATCGACATCCAGATTCTTATGGCAATATTCAATCTCAATAAAAACATCGGCAACTGAATTGGCTTCCAGATCGGATGCAAATGTTTTGGTGGCAGAGTATCCAAGGTGGATAGTCATCACATATGAAAAATAAAATATTAAGGATGTCGGTGCCATGTCTAAAACCCAAGCTCAAGTATCAAAAGCGATCAGGGGAGAATAGTCATGACAACCACCAGATGCCAATAGTTGGGAATCAAATCTCAACGTAAATATCAAAATGTGAGGAGAATTGAACGTATAATCTTTTAATTAATTTTTTAATAGCAATCATGCTTTAAATTCGGTGCTAAGTACCTTGACGGATGACCTCAAATCATTGTATTATTTCAATGAGAAACTTTAGAAAGATGTCACACTACCTTGCACTAGTGATAATTATGGGCAATAGTTTTGATGGAGCACTCAATTTTGAATAAGAAGCATTGGTGATGAGATTTTATTCTCAAGCTATGAATACGCTTCAGTGAAATCATACATGCTTTGACTGGTGCATTGGGAAAGGGATTTTTTTTTGTTAAAGCTGGAAGAGAGCTAGGTTAAGGTAACGCATACAGGGGTCTAAGAATACAAGTGCTCAAGCTTGAAGGCGTCCACAGAGCTTGCCGAATTAGCATCCAAGTGATTGATGCCAAGAGTCCACACCAAGAGTAAGAGAGATCGTACAGGTGCCATCAGTCCTCTACATCAAGTCATTCAAGTCCAATACCCGAGACCAATAGCTAAGCATCAACGCAGTGTTAAAGTATTCATACAAATTCCAAGTGGTCGAGTTCAAGCAACATATGAGCAATCATTTCCATATTTCCAGGCATACTGTTAGTAGTGGTCAATGGGTCAGTTCTACATTACAAGTCTTGAAGACAGCCAATGCACAAGTGGTAGAGTGTTCAACAGATTTGAAGGAAGACAGTTTAAATTTATTTTATTTTTAGATTGATGATAGAATTTGTTTCCTAAAAATCTGTTATTGTTTATGTTACGTAAAATTCTATATATTTCATCATTTGTTAGTGTAAAGGGGAGAGGTCCTAGCTAAGGGCTCGAGTGCAGATAAGAGAGAGTTCTTCCTTTCAGGAGAAGGCAGGGGACTGTAGGTTGGCATTTTTGGGAGCTATGTTGGATCTTTTGTAAGCACTTTTGTATATCATGAGTTTTTTGCAGCTTCAATGACAGGTTCTAGTTTTGAATAAACTTGATGATGATTTGTCTTTGTGCCACATAAATTGTCTCTTTGATAATTCTTTTATGTATTCGGTCATTCATATTCCATTACATAATTCTTATTTTCAGATGACAGTTATCTTTCATTTTTATAAACATTGACAGTTTCACTTCATGATTTAGGATCATAGACCTGGGTGTTGAAATTTGTGATTGCTTGCATGTTATACAACATCTGTTTGATTTTCCTGTAGCTCTGACTCATACCAGCCTTTACTTTAATGCTTTGAATTTCTGATAAACACCTGTATTTACCCATCTGTGATATATACCAGCTATGTTCATTGTAAAGTGTGTGATGTTTTGATTTCATTTCTAAACTGTATAAACTGTACAAACAAGTAAGATTGTCCTAGTTCCTTCAAGTGCTGGGAGGTTCTTTTAGCCCTAAGTTTTATACCAGCCTGTGTTTCCAATTTGATTTTATCTTATTTATGCATTTTTAAACAAAGATTTCCTTAAGCTTGAATCCCGTAGTCTAGGCTCAACTTTAGGGATAACACCGCCTATTGACCAAGGGTAACAGTTGGTGGCACCGCTTGTGGACAACCGATGAAAAGCAGTGCGAATAGGGGTACCACTCCTGGATAAGGGAGCATGAGCAGTGCTAGGAATTTGTATGATAGACTGATAAAAAATCATTTAGTCTTCATTCCAGAGGTTGGGATTTAGGGCAAGTAGGTATGTTAAAGGTCTTATCACATGATGGTGACATTATTTTGGTATAACACAAAGACAGCCCTTGGCAGGCATTTCCAACTGACCTCTCAAACTCCTATTTTTAACATGGTCAATTTTCTTTTGTTCTCACTATGCAAAATATTATTTTTCCTATTTTTGGAAGATTGATATTTTGCATATGAGACCATCATAAGACAACCTGAAGGTATGGCTGGATAGTTCGTTCACCAAGGAACATGACTATGCTACCTGATGAATTTTATCATCAAAATAACCCCTCCTAGGGGGCATTTCAAAATTCCTTTTCAATTTCCTGAATCTAACACAACCAATTTTCTTGTGTAGGCTTAAAATGCAAAATAATATTTTTCTTACTTTTGACAGATTTATAACTTTGTCATAAACACTCCACAGGATAATTGAGACCATGGTTAGATGCACCCATCAACAAGATATAGCCTAACACTTTCATATTATTTTTCTCATCAGCATATGAGATAGGGCGGGCATTTCCCTGAGGCCACTGAGGCAGTTTTGCCAGTACTGGAATAGTGCAAAACAGCCTGAAACTCTGTTTTAGCAGACCATTATCTTTGTGATCAAACGTCTTCTTTGAGAACTGAGACCATCGTGAGATATCCTATTCAAAAAGCTATAGGATGATAACTTCATATAATTTTTATCAAACACCTATAAGGTACGACGGGAATTTTCCCAAGGCCACATGAGCCCGTTTTTCCAACACTTAGACAATTTTCTTAGTCTAGTCCAATCTTCCTTAAGCACTGTTTTGGCAGGTGCATAACCTCTTCCTCAGCAACTTCCAAGACAGTATGAAGACATGACGAGGTAGGCCAAATATCAATCTACAAGACCCCCATACGGTGTGGGAATTTTATTCAACACACAATTTGTGGAGGGCATTTTCTTAAGGCTACCTGAGCCAGCTTTCCAACACTTGGTCATTTTCAGGACTTTCTCCAAAATTTATTTTGAAACCTCATTTTGGCAGATTCAACTTTTTCTTCAAACATGCTTAAGGAGAAATAATACCATGGTTAGGTAGACAAACCAACACACTACAAGACCCCCATGTGCTGTGAGCATTTACTCTAACCCATTATTTAGTGCGGGCATCTTTCTAAGGCTACTTAGCCATGTCATTATGCTTAGACACCTCTTCGAATCTCTATTTGTTATTTATTGTTTTAATGAAATAATCAATTAAAACTTCTTCTAAACATTGCATCTCTCCAATAGTAAGATGTGTTTCTTCAAAACTCTATCTTAATTCTTTTTATTAAATTTCTATTTATTTTTCTAAATACATTCCTGTAGCTTCTTATTTAATAAACTTTGTTTATTATTTTCACTAACTTTCCAGGTCCATCTTTTGCATATATGACCATCATAATGCAAACTGAAAGTATGGCTATATAGCCACCACAACAAGGATCATATCCATGTCACCTTTCTAACTTTTTGATACACATGCATTATCTGGAGATCATTTGAAAATAGGATTCCAGACTGTTTAATTTAACACTTGGACAAAATTGTTTTTAACTTGTAAAAACAAATTTTCTTCTACTTTGGCATAGTGATTTCTCCCTCATGTGATCACCATAAGGAAACCATCAAGCATGGCTAGATAGCCATTTCAACAATGAACAAGACCATATCACAAGATAAATCTGTTGACACACACACAACCTCTGGAAAGCATTTCAAAATAGCTTCTCACCCTCTTTTGAACATCAAAACATATTTATTCCCATTTTGGTAGACTCCTATTTCACACGTGTGAACACTCTATGGAGACTTGAAGTCAGGAGCAGATGGACAACTTATCAAAGAATGGATCCATGACATTTGATAAATTTACTTGCACAAAGACAGCCCTTGGTGGGCATTTCTAACTGGCCTCTCAAACTCCTGTTTTTAACACGGTCAATTTTCTTTTGTTCTCACTATGCAAAATATTATTTTTCCTATTTTTGGCGGATTGATATTTTTCATATGAGACCATCATAAGACAACTTGAAGGTATGGCTAGATAGTCAGTTCACCAAGGAACATGACTATGCTACCTGATGAATTTTATAATCAAAATAACCCTTCCTTGCGGGCATTTCAAAATACCTTTTCAATTTCCTGAATCTAACACCACCAATTTTCTTGTGTTCTTAAAATGCAAAATAATATTTTTCTTACTTTTGGCAGATTTATATCTTTGTCATAAAACACTCCACGGGATAACTGAGACCATGGTTAGATGCACCCATCAATAATATATAGCCTAACACTTTCATCTTATTTTTCTCATCATCCTATGAGATTGGGCGAGCATTTCCCTAAGGCCATTGAGGTAGTTTTTCCAGTACTAAAATAGTGCAAAATAACTTGAAACTCTATTTTGGCAGACCATTATCTTTGTCATCAAACATCTTCTTTGAGAACTAAGACCATGGTGAGATAGCATCTTCAACAAGATGTAGGATGATGGCTTCAGATAATTTTTATCATACACCTATAAGGTACGGCAGGCATTTTCCCAAGGCCACATGAGCCATTTTTTCCAACACTTTGACAGTTTTCTTAGTCTGGTCGAATCTGCCTAAAACACTGTTTTGGAAGGTGCATAACTTCTTCCTAAGCTAATTCCAAGACAGTCTAAAGACATGGTCAGGTAGGTCAAATATCAATCTACAAGTCCCCCATTTGGTGCGGGAATTTATTCAACACACAATTTGTGGCAGGCATTTTCTTAAGGCTACCTGAGCTAGTTTTCCAACACTAGGTCATTTTAGGACTTTCTCCAAAATTTATTCTGAAACCTCATTTTGGCAGATTCAACTTTTTATTAAGAAATGCCTAAGGAGAAATAATACCATGGTTAGGTATACAAACCAACACACTACAAGACCCCCATTTGCTGCGGGCATTTACTCTAACCCATAATTTAGGGCGGGCATCTTTCTGAGTCTACTTAGCCATGTCATCATGCTTAGACACCTCTTCGAATTTCTGTTTGTTATTTATTGTTTTAATGAAACAATCAATTAAAACTTCTTCTAAACATTACATCTCTACAATAGTAATATGTGTCTCTTCAAAACTCTGTCTTAATTCTTTTTATTAAATTTCTTTTTATTTTTCTAAATACATTCCTGTAGCTTCGTATTTAAACTACAACAAAAACTGGATTTAGAGTCAAATTTAACGCCAGATTTTAGTGTAATTTTTTCCCAATTATGGTGAACAATTCGATGCTAAACCTGGCACTATTGTATAATTTCGTAAAACATCGTCTATTGCATCTTTTTTTCCGTCCTTTTTAACATCCATTTTTGCGCCCAATTTTTTGCATCTTTTGTTATGCCCTTATTTGCGCCAATTTTGCATCTTGTATTGCATATTTTTTTGTGTCATTTGTTACATCCTTGTTTTTACCCAATTTGACGCTCAATTTTGCATCCAATGTTCTATCTTATTTTGCTCCTTTTTTTTCATCGAGTCTTGCACCCAATTTTGCACCATGTTTTGCATCAAATTATGTGTCCAATTCTACATCTACCGTTGCATCTAGGTTTGCATTCAAATTTGGGTCCAATATTGCGTCTAGTTTTGCATCCAATTTTACTTATAATGTTGCATCCCTTTTTGCATCTAATTTTGCATCTTGTTTTACGTCTTTTTTTGTATCCATGTTTGTGACTAATGTTTCATCTTGTTTTACGTCGTATTTTGCATCTAGGTTTCCACCTACTGTTGCATCCTGGTTGATGTCTTTTTTTCATCTATGTTTGAGCCCAATGTTGCACCCAGTGTTGCGCCTAGTATTGTGCCTAGTTTTACGCCCATGTTTGTATCTAATATTGCATCCAGTTTTGTGTCCAATGTTGCATCCCATCTTGCATTCAATATTACGTCTAGTTTTACATCCAATGTTTTGTCCCATCTTGCATCCAATATTATGTCTCGTTTTAAGTTTTTTTTTGCTTCAAGTGTTGCTTCTAGTTTTGCACCTGGTGTTACGCCTGTTTTTATGTCCATCGATACACCATATTTTGTGCTCAATTTAATGCCCAATTTTACGTCTAGTTAGGAGTCTACTTTTGTATCTATTGTTGCGTCTAGTTTTGGGCCTAGTATTGCATCTACTTTTGAGTCATTAATTGTGTCTAGTGTTGAGTCTCTTTTTGCATCAAATTTTGCGTTTAGTGTGACATCCATTTTTGTGACATTGTGTCCACTGTGTCTGACATAATGTCCATTTTTGCATCCACTTTTGTATTTGGTGTGACATCCACTTTACATCATGTTTTGCATTTAGTGTTGTGTCTAATATTGCATCCATCTTTCACTACTACATTTTTTACCTTTAGAAATACATTGCAATATCATTAGGGCATGGAGGAATTGAACCACCAACCTCCTACTTGTAAGGTAGGAACTCTTCCATTGAGCTAGCACCCTTTAAGAATCGAGAAGAGGAGCAATATCAACACAGATTTCATCATTTGTAATTCTAATAAAAGACAATAAGATCCAAAGATAGTCATGTTTAAAATCCAATTTATTTTTTCCAAAAACATTAATAAGCACAAAAATCTACTGTGATGAGGAAACAAAATATCCTAAACAAATACACAATCTATTAAAGTGGTTCGCAAAAAGGTCTTAGAGAACAAGATAATGTATTGATGAATACCTAATAACCTAAACTAGAGAAGGAAAAATAATAAGGGACGTGTTTAAGAAACAGCTGTAGAATCCAATTGAGGTTTGTGTGTTGCTACATAAATGTTGCTATTTGTTGATTATGTGATTTTGTTCAGAAATGGGATGGTAAGAGAAGCACTCATGAATGGTTATTAAAAGAAGATGCCTACCTCAAGATTCTTTAAGCCTCACCTGAAGTCTAGTTGTTGTTTCAATTTTCATCATGCAAGGTATAGGTTGTTCAATTTTGGTGAGACTGTTGGATTTACATGGACAATAGTAAAACCCTGATTGTGATGAAGGCAATAATCTCGTCTGCACTTGATTAAGAATCATATTTTGACAGCCTCTTGAAGACTTTATTTAGATGTTCAGATACCCTCTTTGACAACTAAATACGTAGATGTTCTCTTTTGCAACAAAAGTAAGGTTATTAAGAGAATCTGGATTGAAAATATTTAAGTGCACAGAACAAGGTACATGGACTCAAAATTGTTTTAGTTAATGTTGTTTTCAGATGGTACATTTCATCTTCATAAATATATTGTCTAAACTGTTGGCTTTGGTTATTTCAGTGTGCAGTTTAGCATTTTAATGCAGCATTCTGAATCTTAATCTCCTTTATTAAACAAGCTAGTACATTCTTTTCTGGTACATTTCCTAATTGTTTACAAAGCTGGAAGTCAAATTGTTATTGATATGCTGTGCAGCACCTCTGACCCTCTAGAATTGAGACATGTATGCATGACCAATTAAAATGTTTAGAATTACCAACCAGTTCGAATTGGTGTTTTAACATTACTTAATGGAAAAACAAATAAAGTGGGAAGTCTAGGTTTACCATTTGTAAGGAGACTACTATTATCCCCAAGAAAGAGAGGGATAATTAGTTAATTATTTGTTCCCACAATAGACCACAAATATCAAAACATCCTCAGTGTATAAACCACTTGTTAGAATAATCAACCCATAGTTAGCTACCTTAGACATTAATTAATCCAATTTTTGTCTTATTTGCCTAGTTTCCATATTCCACCTTATGCAAGTTGTCCTCCACACATCCATAGTGGTCAAACTTGCTAAATTTGAGTCATGGAGCACTTGGGAAACCACTTGTAATCAAATCTACTTTATTCCTGGCCTCTCTAGAGCATGTCTTCTTTTTCTGCTTTATTGCCTGCTTTTTCTGAGTTTTAAGGCAATTGGGAAAGTTTGACTAGGTGAAGTTAACTTGTTTTTTGTCCTCATCATTCTCCACTCTTTTCTCCTAAGAAAAGCATGTATGAGTTTTCCTTCCATCACCTATTAGCTTTCCTAATTTATTTTTACAATTCACGAGCTCCTAGACAGTTTTGGAAACTGCTTTATGCACCTATGGGGGATTTGCTTAGATTTAGTAATCCTTCTTTTGACCAAATTCGAATGGCATCCTTATGCATTCAAATATATTATGTAATTATTTATTGTGGCAGCCTATGAATTCACAGGGTTGGCTATTGTACACTTATTCAATACAGATTAGTGTTCTGCTCCATTATTCAGTCTCCTTTGTGAGTAATTTGCATGTGTAATTGGCAATTGTTGTGAGTGTAATTGTTCTAACACCTGGGTTCAATTTCCACATGGTATCAGAGCCTTTGTAGATCGATTTCTATCCTTCCAATTTTTTATTGCAGGTTTGACATCATTGACTGGGAGCATTCTGCTGACTGAAGGGACAATTTCTGAGCTATGGATCAATCTCAGAAGATCATCTTGACTCCATTTAAATTATTTGAATGGAAAGCAGAGATGGAGATACTATTGAGAGCGAAAGGCCTCTACAGAGTGACTATGGCAATAGAAGCAGAGCCCAATGCAGCTGCAGAGAAGATTAAATGGCACAAGAGGAGGGATGAGGCCTATGGTCTTCTGTGTCTGAGCATATCCAGAGACCTCCTTTTCCATCTTGATGGATTAACATAACCAAATTAAGTATGGGAGAAGCTTGTTGAGCTTTTTGGTAAGACAGATGAGATGAGGGAACATCAAATTGAAAATGAATTGATCTCCCTGAGTCCCAATAGCTTTGAATCCATGCAACTCTATTTTTCCAAGTTCAAAGCACTTGTTTTGCAGCTAAAACAATGTGGGATCGAAAAGAAGGATGACCAACTGGTTTTGGCCATACTCTTGAAGCTTGGCCCTGACTATTCAGCATTTTTTTTTACCTTCTATGCCACAAATTTGACAGCTCGAGCATGGAAAATGTTTAGCCTTGCATATTTCATGGAATCTCTCACATAAGAACAAGATAAATTGGTGATGATGGGCACCATCAAACCATCCAAAGACCAAGCTTTGGTTGCTGCAGATTCGACGGTGGATTAAAAAAGCAAGAAGAAAGCTAAGAAGCCACCTGAGCAAAAGAGAGACAAGAACAAGTCTCCAGAGGAGCCTCAAGGTTCCAAGAAGAACCCCCAGAAGAAGAAGAACAAAGGATAAATGAGCAAGTGCACATACTGCAGTAAGGGAAATCATTCTGAAAGCTCCTGCATGAAGAAGCAAATAGACATGCTGACCCAACTCCTGGATAAGAATGGCATCTCCCTTCCAGACAGCTCAAAGAAGAGGGAAGGAGGATCAAATTCAGAAGACAGAGAGAGAGTTCATGCACTGGTTGCTGCACATCAAGCTCACCTAGTTTCATCATTGATTCTAGAGATTCAAGACATATGGTTTCGACCAAGGAGGCATTCACCTCACTTGACATGTCAAAAGGTCCACCAATTGTATTGGGAGATGACTCTCTCACTGAAAGTTTGGGCAAAGGGAGGATTGATCTTGACCATGGTAAGTTCAGCAATGTATTGTATGTTCCAGGTCTTTCCTCTAACCTCTTATCAGTGTATTAGATGACCCACACAGGGTCTCCAAAGAAGGTCATATTCTCCCCTGATGAAGTTGAGATCATAGAGATCTCAAGTGGTAAAGCCATTGCAAAAGGAGTTGCAAATCACACTTCAAAGGTATACATGTTCTCACACTTCCTACCCTACTCAAACCCCTCTACTCTTCTGATTCATGCTAACGAGGCAAGCAAGCTTTGGCATGAAATATTTGGCCACCTAAATTACAAGTATCTTTCTGAACTTAGTGAAAAATAAATGGTCATATGGTTACCAAAGATTAAGTTTTCCAAAGGATTTTGTCAAGGTTGCATCCTAGGAAAACACCCAGAGCAGAAATTTGAGAAAGCTAGTCATGAGAGAACCTCTGCACCTCTTGAGTTGATCCACAGTGATGTTGCTGGCCCATTTCCTCATATGTCAATGAGTCAGGCCAAATATACATTGACATTCATAGATGAATTTTCTAGGTATTGTTGGGTTTACTTCCTGAAACACAAGTCTGAAGTTTTTGGCCTCTTCAAATTCTTTAAGGCTTTGGTTGAAAACCAGTCTGGGAGGAAACTCAAGGTCCTCAGATCTGACAATGGTGGTGAGTATTTCAAGTATGAGTTCATTCAATATTGTGTAGATGCAGGTATTCAGATGCAACATTCTATCCCTTACACTCCATAACAAAATGGTGTTGCTGAGAGGAAGAACAGATCACTGAAAGAGATGGAAACCTGCATGATGGAGGCTAAGACTTTGCCACCAAAGTTTTGGGCCGAAGCTATAAACTGTGCAACCTCTATCCAGAATAGGGTGCCTCATAAGCAGCTTTATGGTATGACTCCTTTCAAAGCATGGAGTGGGCACAAGCCAGATGTGACCCATTTCAGGATTTTTGGCTCAAGGGCTTGGTCTAGAATTCCAACAGAAAAGAGGAAGGCTTTGCAGCCCCAAATCCAAGAGTGTCTATTTGTTGGGTACTCTTAAGATTCAAAATGGTACAAGCTGATCAATTTTAGCACAAAAAAATACTTCATTTAAAGGTGTGTTCAGTTTCATGAAGAGCCCCTAGCAGCAGTGGAAGTTGGAGAATCCTCTTCACCACCAGAACCTTTGAATGTAAGTGAAGAGATAGTTGAACATGCTAATTCTAATATGTCTGATAATGATTATTTAATTGCAGATCCTAACAGTCCTAAAATACCAAAATGGGCAGCAAAGACCATTCATGCAACTGGAGAACTAGCTGGAAATCCTAATGATCCTAGGAGGACTAGATCTCAATTTGAGAGTGCTCTGTGCATGAAAGATCCTATGTTTGCAGAGAAATGCTATTTGATGGTTGAATCAGACCCACAGACATATGAAGATGCAGAAAATGATCCAATATGGCAAACAGCCATGAAAGAAGAGTTCAACTCACTCCAGAAGAACAACACCTGGGAGTTTGTTGATCTTCCCCTAGGGAGGAAGCTAGTTCAGTGTAAGTGGGTGTACAAGACCAAATTTTATGCTGATGGTTCACCTATGAAATACAAGGCCAAATTGGTATCCAAGGGCTACTCAAAGGTACATGGCATAGACTACAATGAGACCTTTGCACCAGTGGCAAGGATGGACTCCATCAGGCTAGCCTTAGCCATTGCAGCTTCAAAGCAGTGGGAGTTACACCACATGGATGTGAAGTGTTCTTTCCTGAATGGAGATCTCACTAAAGCAATTTTCATGCAGCAGCGTCAAGGATTTGCTACTAAACCATCTCTTGTGTGCAGGCTAAAGAAGTCATTGTATGGGCTTAAGCAAGCCCCCAGGGCTTGGTATGCCAAGATTGATAGCTTTCTACTATCACTGAATTTTGTTCGATGCAAGTTAGATCCAAATGTATATTTGAAGCTGATTCATGGTTCATTAATGATCATTTTTTTGTATGTTTATGACCTTCTCATTACAGGAAGCTCAAAGGATGAAATTGCCTCCTTAAAGGATGCAATGAACCATGCCTTCTCAATGACTGATTTGGGCTTATTGAGCCAATTCTTGGGGCTCGAGATTGCTCAAACCAAAGAAGGAATAAAATTACATAATTCCAAGTATGTCTTTTATTTGCTGAACAAATTCAATATGAAGGATTGCAAGCCAAGCAAGACTCCTTTCCTTTCAGGAGTTAAGCTTGAAGAAGTTGATTATTCACCTATGGTAAACAATACACTGTATAGGCAATTGATTGGATGTTTGCTATATCTTACACATACTAGACCTGATATTTATTATGCAGTAAGTGTGTCTTCAAGATACATGGATCAGCCTCATGAGATCCATTGGAGAGCAGCCAAAAGGATCCTTAACTTTGTTCAGGGAACAAGGACTCATGGGATCTTCTACAAAGCTAAATCTGATCTTGAATTGATTGGGTTTACTGACAGTGATTGGGCAGGTGACAACACAGATAAAAATTCAAAATCAGGATATGTGTTCATGATTACTGAAGGGACAATCAACTGGTCAAGAAAGAAATAGAGTGCCATTGCACTCTCATCTACAGAAGCAAAGTACAGAGGAGTTGTAATGCAGCAACTCAATGTTTATGGTTGCAGGGGTTACTTGGTGAGTTTGGCTTCGAATCAGAATACTCAACTACTATCTATTGTGATAATCAGAGTACCATTCAAATCTGGAATGATCCAATTCAGAAGAAGAGAATTAAAGACATTGAGATCCATATGCACTACATCAAACAGCTTGTGCATGATGGCACCATTCACCTACTCTTCAGTTCATCTTCAGAACAAGTAGCAGATATATTCACCAAAGTTTTTTTTGAGAAGACATTCAGCAATCTCAAATCACTGCTCGGGATTGCTGATTATGTTGTGAAGCATGAGTGATGACAAGATTTCATAATTTTGTTTTACTGTCCATGTTTAAGGGAGGATTTTTCCCACTGGGTTTTTTCCTCTTTCCTTGTTAAATGGACATGCAGTATGTAAAGGGTGACTAAGCCTTGTTTCTAGGCCCTATAATTTTCTGATATTTTACTCATAATTCAGGCTTAAGGGGGGGTGTTAGAATAATCAACCCATAGTTAGCTACCTTAGACATTAATTAATCCAATTTTTGTCTTATTTGCCTAGATTCCATATTCCACCTTATGCAAGTTGTCCTCCACACATCCATAGTGGTCAAACTTGCTAAATTTGAGTCATGGAGCACTTGGGAAACCACTTGGAATCAAATCTACTTTATTCCTGGCCTCCCTAGCGCATGTTTGCTTTTTCTGCTTTATTGCCTGCTTTTTCTGAGTTTTAAGGCAATTGGGAAAGTTTGACTAGGTGAAGTTAACTTGTTTTTTGTCCTCATCATCATCCACTCTTTTCTCCTAAGAAAAGCATGTATTATTTGTCCTTCCATCACCTGTTAGCTTTCCTAATTGATTTTGCCAATTCGTGAGCTCCAAGACAGTTTTGGAAACTGCTTTATGCACCTATGGGGGATTTGCTTAGATTTAGTAATCCTACTTTTGACCAAATTGGAATGGCATCCTTATGCATTCAAATATCTCATGTAATTATTTGTTGTGGTAGCCTATGACTTCACAGGGTTGGCTATTGTACACTTATTCAATACAGATTAGTGTTCTGCTCCATTATTCAGTCTCCTTTGTGAGTAATTTGCATGTGTAATTGGCAATTGTTGTGAGTGTAATTGTTCTAACACCTGGGTTCAATTTCCACACCACTTGTCACCAAATTTAGATGCCTTCCAATATTAGTGATTAGAAGTTAGAACATTATTTCTTGAATAGTAAAGTAGATGCTCTATAGTAGAGGACACATGTAGCCATTAAGGCCAATTTATTACATCTTAATGTAGGTATAAAATATTTCTTAGACATTTGATTAGGTGATACTCTATTTTGTTCTGGTCATGGAACCCATCCAACAACCCACGGTGGTCAATCTAAGCCCTTTCCTAGACTACAAAGATCAAGATGGATTTCTTTACAAGCTAAATCAATTGTGTGTTCCAGCTAGATCAACTTGCCTTCTGCTTATCAAGGAGGCCAATTATTCATCCCATGGAGGACATTTTGGTGTGCAAAAAATTATGTTGCACCTGCAAAGGTACTTCTTTTGGCCTTCCATGTGGAAAGAAGTGGAATATTACATATAGAGTTGTTCAAATTGTAGCCAAAACAAACCTGCCAACGTGAAGCTTGGGTTGTATCAGTCTTTGCTAGTTCCCTATAGGGCTTGGATATCTTCTATCCCATTTGGGGCCATTTTGGATAACCATTGACCAACATTTCTGATCATTACTCTATGTTTACCAGTGATTTGGAAAATCCTCATGGAAGCCTTTAGGTTGTCAGCATCAGCCTCCCTACAACGTGGGAGACATTCTTGGCTTCAGTAAATGGACAAGGGGATGAACCCAACATTGAAAGGTTGTGGCATGATTGTTTAAATGAAGAAAGCAGGATCCAAAGCAAATTCATACCCCTCTAGAAAATAATCAAGCTCTATTTGTCAAAACAAAGAAAGGAAAGAATCCCTCACCACACAAGGACAATAGTAAGGAACCTCGAGGTAAGCATTCCTTTAAATCAAGAGTTAAGTGTTATAATTGTGGTAAGCCTAGTCATTATGCATGGGAGTGTATAAAACCATCTAACAAAATTTGGCATAGAAAGAAACACCATGTTTTGGTTGCTACAGAATAGGAGAAAGCTCAACAAAAGAGTTCTAAGGTTGAGACCAAGAATCTAGGTCAAGGAAAAGAATATTACTTGGGCTCAACACTTTCAAGTCCCACCTTCAACTTTTCAGATTCCTGGTGGATAGATAGTGGAGCCTCTAAGCGTATGACTGGATTTAAGGAGACCTTGGCATCTATTAAGACCAAGCAGTTTCACAAGAAAGTGGAACTTGGAGATGGAAGCACCTTTGACATTAAAGGGGTTGGTTCAACCAACATATAGCTTGATTCAAGTACGTTGATTAATGTTGAGGAAATTTTATATGTTCCTGGTCTAAAGAAGAATGTTATTTCAGTGACATTTTTAGAAGACAAGGGGTACTCTGTAACTTTCTCAGAAGGAAAATTTTTGATATGGTCTAAAGATAGAAGTATAAACTTAGCCATTGTGATTGGAGTTCATGAAGGTGACCTATATAAGGTCCCAGGACATGCTACTAAAACTCTATACCCCATTCAAGATTCAGAGATCAAGAGGGAGAAATTTGTACTCTCTAGTCCCCAATGAAGTGGGGTTGCAGAAGATGAAAAAGTGACCTTCCATCAGTCCTCCAGTGACTCAAAGATGGAAGCTTATAAGACTTCTCGCTTAGAGAAACAAAGGGAGAAGGCCAAGAAGCCTACATTTGATCTCTTTGAGAAGCCTATTGAAAAGCTTCAAAGTTGCTCCAGTGAGAGCAATGTCATTGATTTAGTTCACTCCCAGTATGAGGAGTCAGTCCAACAATAGATTTGGAAAACTGATTTGTGGAAAGTAATTCTCAGCCATCAAGGGAAGCCAACTATAACTTCCAAAAGGATCTATGAGATCATGCTTTGTGCTAAGATGGAGAGCTATCTAAAATTCTCAAGAAGCCCTATGTTTGATGACAGGTTGAAAGACAACAAGATGAGGTATCCCCATGTAAGGGTGATGTATGTTATTGATATGTTGAGAATGTCACTCTTGCTGAGAGGGAGTGTTAAAGTTAGTGCAGCTGTGAGATCCATTCTCAGAGAATGGTTTCCTAGTCAGTTGACTAGGATAGAGTAAGACCCTAGAAGGTACCCTAGGCCCCCCAATAGTCTCCTGGGGTTCTTGGTCTAGGACCAAGTAGGTTGGTGCCATGGAAAATCCCCTAGCATGTGGCTAGGGCCCCTATGTGCCTCTAGGGTATTCTGGTCTAGGAATAGGGACCTGATGTCCAAGTAGATCCTGCAGATAGAGGCAGAGACATATTTTGGTTTGGAAACAAGGACACGATGTCCAAGAATGTCCTGCAGGAAGTTGATCAATTTTCACTGTGAGACTGAAACTCAGCTTAGTACTGAGAACCATTAAGTGAGAGAATGGAGGACCCGGTTAGGGTCCAGGGATTGATCAACTTGATTCAGTATGAGACTGAAACTCATCCTAAGGCTAAAATCCATTCATTAAGAATGGAAGATAATGATGTCCCCTCTCCTAATCGGTTATTGCTAGGTTGATTCTCAAGGGACTAGCCACCCCTTGATGATGTCCCTAGCACCTAACCCTTAGGAGCAGTGTTAAGGACAAAAGGATTGTACCATCCATTTGGATCTTCCCCCTTATACAGTGATGACAAAATATATAAAACTATGTACCTTGAGAGAGAGAAAAGTATTTGGCCTTATTGGTCCTATTTTATTGATTGTCCACCTTTATGGTTCACCTTGATCTTATGGTTGTTGAATCTTCGTCTTATTCTTAATGGTCCTAACACTATCACTTGTGTGCACCTTTGACTATGATGACTCCTACTTTATGGAGTATATTTACTTGATGATTTATTAAAGATCATTGGACCATTTATTTTTATGGTTACCTTATGTTTTTGTTAAAAAATATTTTGACCCACTTATGATTTTGGACTATCAACCTTATGTTGGACCTTTGGACTTTCATTTTATTATAATTTCATTAAATTATTATTTTAGTCTTATTAATAAAATCTCATGATTTTATTAATAGACATTTGGACAATTTACTTATTTTATGATTTTATTATATTAAAATCTTTTTACTTTTGTTATTCCATTTTTTAGGACGGTTTATTTTTGGACCACCTAATTTTTTATTTTTATGAATTTTTTATTTTTGTGGGAAACCTTTAATTTTATTCTAAGTAAATCTAAGTGGTATCATTCACCTACCCTAACCTATATAAAGAAGAGATTATACGATTCCATTTAAGAGAGATTTTTTTGTCTTACGGCTTACCTTCACAGGCTTGTTTTTTATTTTGAGTTTTTTGTTTACCACTTACCTTCATGGGCTTGGTCTCATGGGATTAATTTCTCGGTCTAGTCTTCACCGATCTCCTTCACAGCTTCCGTGGGTTACCTTGTCACTTTCTCTAGCAGCTGCCTGTGTTCTTCTGCTGATGTCCGTGTATTTCTCTACTGGCTGTCGGTGTTCTTTATAGAACTTGTTTTTTTTCCTTTGGTAGGAGAAAGAAATGAAGATGGGATTTTCTTTTAATACAAGGCCCTCTTGCTGCCCCAACGCTTCAGAAACTGAAAAAATAATATTTGAGCAAATTATACTTCAGTGTTTTTCGAATGATTGATATCAATGGATCCCCTTGCGATATTACCAGAACAAGGTAAGCGAAAGATATTTCTATTATACCATTTAGTTGAGTTAATAATTTTACAGTTTAATATGGAATTGGAATTCTTGAACAATAAATGTATTAAACTTCAGAAAGGTTGTGTGAATAAGTTTTGAGTCTGAGTTGTGCTATTTGTTCAAAACTGAGACCAAACTAAAGTTTGAACTATTTAGCATGGCCTCAGTAGTAAAAGTTCAGTTTGATTCTAAAACTGAACCATAGTTTCAAGATTGTAGGTTTTAGAAAGGAGAACTTTGCCAAATATTTAATCTATCACAAATTTGCCATCAAGAGTCAAGACACCTCATCCATAAGAAATATATTCTAGTTTTTGGAAGTTCACTAAACTTATGCCATTAGTTGCAAAAAGCAAGCAAGCTCTAGCTGGCTAAATGAGAAGCATCATTTCAAAAATTTGCTTGGTGGGGATGATAAAAGAAGTGTCATATGAAATCTACCATGAATGTCAAAAATAGCATTTCAAAAATTTGTTATAAGGTTGGGGGTGATAAGATATGTTTCACATAAAATATCCATTAATTTTCTAGAGTGGGAAGAGCAGAAGGAAAGAAAAGGCTTTGGGAAAAGGGACAAAAATACACTTGGTTTCACAAGATGCACATGGTAGGTGTAGTTGGTCTGAAATAAGGTAATAGGTGTAAGTTTGGACAAGCGTAACCTTGACAGAGTTCAAAAGTATTGTACCAAAATTCCAATAGATGAAGTATTACTTCATATTGCTGGAAAATTATTTCGAGGCCATATTCACGTATGTACAAAGTGTTTCCAACACCAAATCTATCCATTTTTATTTGGTTTGACTTGGTTTTATACAAGGGTTGATAAAAAATATTGGCATTTAATCAAGAGCACCAAGCCCTTCATGTACCTTGGCAAGAATGTACCCTTCACTCGAGCCAAACTCATTGATTCAACATGTCAAGATTTTTGGGGTCATCCAGAAAAGAGGGGGAAAAGAGGGGTCATGATAGTTCAGAGACCTCTATCTGGATATTTAGGGAAAGAGGGGGGAATCCTGTGATATTTTCATTGGAAACATAAATACACATACATTGACCTAGTTAGAAACTTATTTTTTAAATAGAATGGGTCCATCTTAACTCTAGATATAGTAAATGCACTTGAAGGTTTAATCCTAGATCTACTAAGTGCACCTCATGGTATATTTATCTCTCTTTTTGTTTAATAAATACAAGAGGATAAATATCATCGTGTGAAACTATAGATCTCGAAAACAAACATCTGACATGAGTCTTTTAATCACGGAAGAAAAATGCAAAACCTCCCAATAACAGAGCTCCAAAAGGAACATCTGACATGAGTCTTTTAATCACAGAAGAAAAATGCAAAACCTCCCAATAACAAAGCTCCAAAAGGAACTTCTGACATGAGTCTTTTAATCATGGCCTGAATTAGTGAAAGAAATGAAATTAGCAACATATCAACAAATGGGAAAACAAATGCAAAAAATCATAAAGTTCATGCATGTTGATGATGATTGGGAATTACCCCATGGTGTATTGGTAAAGCATTGTTAATTAATTCTTAGGAGAGGTGCATCATATGTTAAGGTGAATCTTTAGTAGTGTGGCATTGGGTTTTGCATATCTTCCTCTCCATGGATCAATCAAAAGCAAAACTTACAAATCAAGAAGAAAAATGCATGTTGATGATGAAAGGCATGGAATCTAATAGAGAGAACTGTATAAATGGCATAAAATTAGATTCCAAGGGATAAGGACTGCAAAGAAGGGTAACGTTATCCTATTGTAAATATGTGAAACCCAATTTCAACAAGGCATCCTAAGAGGGCACCAGGACTTAGATACCCAGTGATAAAGACTCGCAAAGAAGGATTGCATTGTCCTGTTGCAAGAGTATGAAACTCAATTTCAACAGGCCATCCTAAGAGGATATAGGGGAGCACATAATTCTAAAATAAATATATGTTCAATATAAGCTTAGTTGCTCAATAACGATATGTTGAATAAATACCATATAGCTTAATTGCTCAAAAATGATATGCTAAATAATTTTCGGTGGTGCTGACTTCCAAGCCACCAGTGAGATTGTGAGTGCCTAACAAGGCATCTAGTTGGGATTAAGCCCTAAAATTCACCATCTTGAAATAAAAATCATAATCATAGAATATAATGTTTCATCTGGATTCTCAATATTTTTATGTTACTAAGAATGCTTACTCAGTGGAAAACACAATATAAAAAGATAGTTGGTCTCATACACACTCAAATGCTCATCGAAGAGAAAAGGGATCATAAGGAGTAGATGGTATAGCTTCCAAATGCCAAGGTGGGTTGTACCATCTTCACATGCTTCATGCAGCAGCCATTCAACCAATATGTTTGATGTTTGATTTCCAAGAAAGTTATTATGATGCTTCAGAGTATGGTCCTACTCTCATTGTTGCTATAATATTTCTTTATTATTGTTATTCTTCATAAAATTACTTCAGAATTTTCATGTTTTTACATGTTTCTACTAAAAAAGATGAAGGGGTTTTGATACATCCAATAGATGAAAAGTAGCATTGTGTTGGCAAAGATTGGTGATACCTGCTTTGCTGGAATATATATAATACATGGTTTGCTGGAATATATATGTCCAGGAGGAGATATTTAAAAATGTTCACAATCATCATATTGAGTTTTCATCTCTGAGGCAAACCAGGTTGATCCTACAAAGACAAGAGATGTACTCAACCAGACATACCAATGCTACGTTGATCTTTAAAACAAATATTTGTTTAGTAAAGGTTTTTTTGAGACCTCATCTCAACATATTTTGTGATCTTCATAAGACAATACATGTGATTTTGTGAAAATATAAGCTTAAGACGATCAATGTGATTTTATGAAAATATAAGCTTACATAATATCTGACAGTGTCTTCAGTTATTTCTTCATACTACCAAAGAAACTATAAATGAATATCTAAAATTAAAAAGACAGTCAATGAAATTTTATGAAAACCTAAGATTACATAATATCTGACAGCGACACATGAAACAAATAACTCAATCATTCCCACTACTTAACCTATCCACCTTCACAGAGGAATATCAGAACGTGAGCAGCAAGTGGAAGAATAAGTGGAACAAGCACAATTTACAGTTGTTCCATGTTGCAAGGGAAAAGAGCTCTAGCCAAAAGTAGTCTAATCCTAACACATTCCTACAAAATGTTCAAGGTACTATACCAGTTAACCACAAGGTTGTTCACTGGGGTAGTTGGAACTAGACTGTTGTGAAAATATAGTACCCTGGATCCTTGGGATATCCATTATGTAACTGTGATTCTATAAAGACCAACCATGTCTGAAATAAATCTATATGCAACTAAACATGCCTCCTCTTACACATGATTTTCTCTTTGTATAATCAATGCTCTCCCAAATTGATCAATGTTTGCATACTTAGCACCTCTTCAAGGAGCACCCAAAAAATACACCCTTTAACCCAAAAATTTCAACACTTTTCCAAGTCCCAAATGCTCCATCGTAATCACATTCTACATAATAATATCAATTTATGACTGTTGAGTGGGTTTCCTCCATCAAGTAATAGTTTGTTGAATCAATGGATGCACCCACATATGATTTCACAATTAATTGAGTCATTAGTTGGCATCTAATATCAATTGTTTACTTGCTTTGTCCGTGGTATAATGGAACTGGTAGAACTTGTACAAAGACAACGTGTAGTGGCGAAATTTCTGATTTCCTCCAATGTGGAATCAGAGAATATTAAATTTCAGAAAATGTTGCAGAGGGCACTATGTTTGTTAACTTCATCTCTTGCAAGTGCCATTATTGTTGTGTTTGGTGCAACATAACACACTACCTGTGATCTCTTGACCCTTGACCAACATGAAAATATGTTGTGACCAATGCAATTTTATCACTACTCTTGATCAGATATTCGAGGTTTTTGGAGATTTTCACCTCATCTACTTAGAATATAGATTTCTATGAAATATTGAAAATATATAGAATAGTAGGTTCAACTTCCTGAAATGAGATGCCCCAGGTAACAAGGGAAATAAACCTTCCCAAATAAACATTGGAACAAAGAAACCATACACTTCTGGGGCACTAGTATTGCAAATGTTTTTTTGACTTGAATTACAGCTCATGGTGCTGATTTAAAAACATGCATAGATCTTATTGTAGTTTCATAGTTGAAATTGTACACAAACCAACCTATAGGTTTTCACTTTTCAGACTCTCCTTCAAAACCATTTTTGATTGTCACTAGGAGGTGATGTTACAAATTTTGTCTTCTTATCCAAATCTATGTCATCAAATAGTTTTAATGAAAAAAAATAGAAGGGATGATGGCAAAACTACACTGTATAAAATCTCTTTTAAGACTCCATCCCAATTAATATCAAACACATTCATGGACAGGAAAGTGGACTGGTTTTAATAGGGGCCAATACCCCCAAGAAACTTGAGCAAAACCTTCTTATAAATTTCTGCAACACGATAAACCATGGACCATTTTCCCATCACCCAATTGTGCTAGGAAAAATTCCAACCCCAGGTTTTTGATATGAGAAATCATCCACAGGCTGTTGGAAATGGTTTTTAGGATTCGTCTATCAGGTTTTTAGGATTCTTGCAAATCCATCTTAGGTCAAGAAGTAAACTTTCCGATTTTGGAAAACATGTGCTAGTGGTAACAAGGGATAAGATTTCTAACTACAAACTTTCTAGTACTATCTAGTCAGTAGATATATGTTAATGTTAAAGTTCAAGTGATCCATACAGATCAATAGCTTACTGCCTGATAATATTTCAGTAATAGTTGTTGTACTTGGTTACATTTATAAGGTACTAACTAAAATCCGCTAAAGATGGTGGACACTGCGACCTACTGCATGGAGGATAAGGTTCCTTCACACACTTGTTATTTGAGCTTCTCTATATTTTGTTTTCTTTTTCAGAGTGTCATGATGCATGAAGATAAAAATAACATTCTTCTCAAAGGATTTCCTTCTCCATTTCTTGGCATGGCAATGATGATTTAAAGTCATCTAGTTTGGATTATCCGATAATGGATTTGGAAGGTTAATGTTTAGGAAGATGACTTTGCCAAATTTATATGGCATGAAGCGCCTTAATGAAGTTCCTATTTGTGAGGTTTAGTTTATGAATTTCTCAAGGTTCAGAAATGAACAACTTGGATTTTGTATAAAGTTAGAATCATTTGAATCCTGCGAGGGTGGTTTCATGTGGAAATGGTGCAAGATTTGATTGGATTTCATACAATATGTAACTTTTAAACTAAATTTAACCCAATAGAGCTATTCTACTGAAATAGAAAACTATAAAGTTGAAAAAAAACATGTGTTGCATGAAGGCTCAAAAACACTGATCTCATACTAATTGGTATTGTGACATGGGAAAAGGAATAAATTTGTGCCATTTTGGTTTTAAGAATAATTTTCAATTCGAAGAAGAACTTAGATTTCAAAATTGAAAGGAAAAGGAAGCCAAAGGCTTGATAGGACAAATTGAGGCATGAAAGCATTGAAATATCATTTCTATTTGTGAAATGCTAAAGTGAAAAGAAAATTAGGAAATGAGAAATAATAAATAGAGACATGAAAGAGATGTCGAATATCTCTAGTAATGAGTGCTGATAGTTTGTGCGATGATATTGTCATATGGAGGAGAGGTATGCCCTCATTATAGTATAGGGTTCTAAAAATGTAAAATTGACTTCTTCATAGAAAGTACAAGGGATAGAAACATTCAAGAAGGATAACTCATAGCTGTGATGCAAAACATAATTGATGATTCTGATTCTGGAAAACAATGAACATGGATTCGAAGGGGACTATACAAGGAATAAAGGAAAGAGCAGATGGGAAGTAATGATCCTGAAGTGATATAGGAAATTTTACAACTACAGAACTTATTACTTGACCACAAAAAGAGACTCTTTAAAAGATCCACATCAACCTTGATAAAGATAAGATGGATTGAAGGGAGGCAAATAGGCTATGGAACATAGTCTAATGAAAGAAAAAACATAATCCTTTTGACTAGAAAAATAAGATATCTTAAAAGAAAATATGTGTTTAAGAGGCTAACCTGTAGTTAATTAAACAGTTGTTAATTTTAGACATAAATTCAAGGTTTGATTTAATTGTGAAAGAGCCATTCTAGAAGGTGGTCAATGGAGATCTGGAGAAGGTGACATGTGAAATATATGGTATTGAGTTATGCAATCTATGACACATTCAAAAATGTGATTAATTGTGGCATTGCATTTAACATAAGTGGAGTTCTTGATAGTTATTATGTAATCTTTTCAAGAAATCCCCCTTTCTATTCTCATTCAAAACCTAATTAGAAAAACTAATAATATAAAAGTTTCTTTATATTAAAGCAACAAAATCACTAGAAAAAACTAGATATAGGGTGTGTGCTTTCTATTTAATGTTTTGTAAGGTTAAGGGAAGATAGGGCGCCACTACTTAATGTTATTATATATATTATATTTAGCTTTGGGGAAGTTTAAGGTCAGTTACAAACTTGAGTAGAAGTCCAATATGCATCTACATAAGTAGGGATGGTAAGCATTTAGTTGTTGCCTCAATGTACCCAAATTGCCACTGTTCTTCCACTCACATTACCATATTTTCAAGTATTGTATTTAAAAATACATACAACAGTTGTAGAAAGTTTAGACCAGCAAATGTGAGAGAACATTCGAATAACATTTCACTAGTTCTAAAAAATAGTCTATGTGTGTACCTAGAGAAGGTGATTGTTCATATTTCACTAAATTTACATGATAATTAAATGTTTTAGTCCATCGAAAGTGGTTATACATTGACTTTATTCTGAAGTGCACTTTTTTATTTGAATGTATAAAGTGACCATTAAATGTGGTCATACATTTCACTTTATTCTGAAGTGCACTTTTTTACTTGAATGTATAAAGTGACCATTAAATATACTTTATTGATCTCTTTTGATAGGTAAAATAACTCCTGATTCATTTATTTCATAGCCAAAGCATTTATTTATACATTTACAAATGCTAGTTCAGTTTCATCTTCCGCCCAAACTTTTCAGCTTCCTACATAACTATTCATTTTCCTTTATTTATTTACAAAATATAATCCCGACAGATTATATTCCAACAATCCCCCCCTTAATCCGAAGGGGTGTTAGTAAGTCCGAGCATGTTTCTGAATCTTTCAAGCGCTTTGGTGAAGATGTATGCAACTTGATCATTTGTGGAACAATGTTGAAGATGGACTGTCTTGGCCTCTACATGATGTCGAATCAAATGATGCTTTGTGTTGATGTGTTTGGTTCGATTATGGAATCTAGGATTCTTAGCCAGCTTGATTGCAGAAGTATTGTCGACCAATAATGGAATGGATTTCTCTTGTTTTTCTTGCAAATATTCAAGTATCTTCCTGAGCCATACTATTTCTTTCGTTGCTTTAGCTGTAGCCACATATTCTGCTTCTGTTGTTGAATCTTCCGAAACTGACTGTTTGCGTGATCTCCATGAGACAGCTGCTGATCCAAGACTCATAGTGTATCCAGAAGTTGATACTCCTTTCTCCTTATCGCCATCAAAATATGAGTCTGAGTACCCAATAATTTTGAAGTCATCCACTTTAGAGTACTTAAGTCCAACATCTTGAGTCCCCTTCAAGTATCTTAGAACTCTTTTTGCAGCTAACCAGTGTCCTTCACAAGGTTTATGCATGAACCTTGAAAGTATGGCAACAA
>LPNX010045908.1:342499-357499 GCA_001517045.1 Pseudotsuga menziesii
ATTATCCAGTTGAACCTCTTGTTCAGGTGAAGTAGCAGGAACTTCTTCATGCAGGGGAGTTGGTGATTCATATGGAAATTCCAAAGGTTGATCCATAATAGGAATCCCCCCTTCAAGGTTTGGAATTTCATATTCATTTTCAGAATATTTCTTTGGATGAGGATATTTTTCCAAATGATCAAGCTATCTCTCAATGGACTGGTCATTTTTATTAGTTTCAAGAAAAATGACATCTATGGAAATAACAAACTTTTTGTTTACCTCATCATACAGACGGTATGCCTTAGAGTATTCTTCGTACCCCAGGAAAATACATTTCTGCTTCGAGCACCAAGCTTGTTTCTTTGCTCCTTTGGAATCAAGGCATAACAGGTGGAACCAAAAACTCTGAGATGCCTGACTGAAGGGAGATGGCCAAACCACATTTCATGTGGATTCTTGTTATCAAGAGCATTTGAGGGACTTCTGTTTCTCAAATAGGCTACACATTTCACTGCATCACCCCAAAACATTAGTTTTACATTCTCAAAAAACATCATTGAGCGAACCATATTCATTATGGTTCTGTTCATTCTTTCTACTACACCGTTTTGTTGATGATTGTAGGGAAATGTAGTCTGATGTGCAATTCCATGTTGGAGAAGATAATCTTCAAAAGAATTTGAAGTGTATTCTTTCCCATTATCAATACGAAGTGTACCAATTTTTTATTGTGATTGTTTTTCTATCAATGCATGAAAGTCTTTGAATGTTTGAAATGATTCTGCTTTTGTCTTTAAATAGAAAATCCAGCACATTCTTGAGTAGTCATAAACAAAGGTCATAAAATACTTATTCCCATGAGCAGAAGGAGTTGGAATTGGGCCACATAAATTAGAATGCACTAATTATAATTTCCTACTTGCTCTGAAATTAGATTCATGGAATGGTAGCTTACTGTGTTTCCCTAATATACATGCATCACATTTGTTCTTCTCTTTGGGAATGGTGGGAAAACCAAATACACCATTCTTTCTCAACAAACGAAGACTGTTATAATTCAAATGACCAAATCTTGCATGCCACAATAAACTTCATGACAAATTACCTTCTCCATGCTGAGAGAGGTAGGCATAGTTCTGAACTCTTGCAGATGAACCCTTTAGCTTCAGCAACTTCCCATATTCGTATCCAGTCATGATGACTTGGTTGTCATAGGACTTTCTTATTTCTACGATTCCATCAAACATGTGGATGGAATGGCCTCACTGTCCAATCTCCACCAAGGACAGCAGACTTCTCTACAACTCTGGAAGATAAAGAACATTCTTCAACAAGAAATAAGGGAATCCAAGCATCTTTAGTCGAATGGTGCCCATTCCCTTTGGTTTAAGACTTGACTTATCTGCAAAGTACACTATGCCATTTATTGTTTCATTAAGTTCTTCAAAATAGTCTTTTCTAAAAGTCATGTGTGATGTTGCACCAGTATCAAGCAACCAACAATCTTTGTAAGATGAAAGTGAAGTCATTTCATTAATTCCAAGATTACAATGTGCAACAATACAATGAGTAGAATCAGAATATTTACTAGCATCTTGGTTTTTATTGTCATCTTTCTTCTGGTTATGTCTGTCTTTGATGGAGTCCCACGAAGCCCAACACCGATCTGATGTGTGTCCAGTCTTTCCACAACGCTTGCACTACAAATCTGATCTTTTGCTGGAGTTGTTTCTGCCTCCTCTACCTCTAAAGTTTCTTCTTTCTCTGCCTCTCTCTTTGCTAGAGAGAGTGGCACCAACTACAGATGCCAAAGAGTGCATCTTCACTATGGAATCTGCAACTTATAGAATACTTGGAAAAAGATATGGGATGCAGGTTTAGATTCCTGCTCCTTTACAAATTACAATATGATTCTACAACCTATACAAATAATTTTGCAGCTTAAAAATAATTCAATAGCTCTATATCATTGATGATCTACCTCAACTACTCTATATCATTTGTTCTAGAGTGTTATTATATAAATATTACATTTAAAATCTTCACAATAATACAACAATGTCTCTTGTAACAAACTTGTAGTAGCACTCACACAAATGAGTTCTCAACACTTTTACACTAATCAAGTAGTCAACACATCAACACAGTCGCAACAATGGTCTGGAGCTCTTGAGATTGCAGCAGTGAGACCTCAACAATGACAAAGCATGAACTCATACAAGATGCATATACCTCCACGCTCTTGAATGGAGTCTTCCAAGTCACAAAGAGTCACAGATTTAACTCGCAGTGAGATGAGAGGTCGCGACTCCAACAGTATTCCAATGATATTTACTGACAAGCTTAATCAACGAGCTTCGACACAAAGCATTTGGATTCTTCATACAATAGTCATCAATGATAGCATGATAGCACATAATTGGGACAATTCCAACACTAGTCACAGAGTTGTAGCAGCACCCAAGATGAAATGACGGGACAAGGTATCTCGCAGCAGTGGTGCTTCAATGCAGACAAAACCAACAATGGAACAATTAAGTCTTCAACGCAGTCTTCAGCGCACATAGTGGTTCAACGCACGCAGCAGTCTAGGGTAAATTTAGGGTTTTTTTAATTCCCAGGTCTATTTAAATAGAACCCCATCAAACACATTTCATTGACACATCAAACAACTTCAATACTCTTCCATGATCATCATAGATCATGTGCTTTCAACACAGAGTCTTCAATCACGGACTCAATCCACTAGTGCTCTTGCAAGGGAGATCGCAACCACACCAAGGTAATCACAAAGAATGCAAACAATCTCTTCTCATGACAGTCGGTGGAGTACTGGTTTAAAAACAACGTGTTGAATACAGATGGGAACCATAACAACTTCCCCACTCAAGGCGTTCTCTACTTCCGCAAAAATAAAATAAAGTGCCAACAAATACTCACGGCATTCACGTTGTGGCTGTGGAGACCTTCACGCAGAGGGCGTTCACCAGTACACAGCTCTTGGGAGACCAGCGCTCTCTCCATGATGTATCACAATGGGATCAGCAGTCGTGAACTCACTCCACGATGGTAGAGTCTCACGCAGATGTGTCTCACATAGTTCTAAAAAATATGCAACAATCTTCACTTACACCGATTAGGGTTTATGTGAGAAGCTAGTAGGAGAATGGCAGACGCATTCTTCTTCAATTGACGTGGATTTAGCAAAGGGTTGGTTCATAGCCCTCCCAGGTTATACACAAACCCAACACAATTCAGAATCGCAAGTAGAGGATCCCTCAACACCGCGAAGGCAGAAAGAGATAACTGAGAAAAATGTTATGCATATTGGGTGGTGATTTACAAGAATAGAGGGTAATGGAGTGGATCTCTACCGTTTCTCCTCCATTGAAGAAGAAATGCACACAGAGGTAGACTAACAACGGGAAAGCAGCTTGAAATAGATATGGAAGAGGGCAGAACGAAGTTCTGGCAGGCAAAATGGCAGGCATGCAGGCAGGAGTTATGACAACCTGGATCTGATACCACTGATAGGTAAAATAACTCTCGATTCATTTATTTCATAGCCAAAGCATTTATTTATACATTTACAAATGCTAGTTCAGTTTCATCTTCCACCCAACCTTTTCAGCTTCCTACATAACTATTCATTTTCCTTTATTTATTTACAAAATATAATCCCTACGGATTATATTCCAACATCTTTTATGGTCACACTAGAAATTAGTAATTACACCAAGGTTTTATCTAAACTACAAAAATTTGTCTAGACCAAGAGGCTCGGTTAATATATCAGCAGTGCACTCCCTAGTTGAAATGTATGGTTCTGTTATTTCTATATTCTCCACTAGCTGTCAGATGAAGTGATAATACACTTTTAAATGCTTTGTCGATTATGAAAAATAAGTTCTTTGTGATTGTACTAATGTGTTGTAGGATCAAAAAGTATCTTTATTAGATCAATAAGTATCTTTCTCAACCATATTGCCCCACTTGCTACAATAAATTATAAGTATTGCATTGTACTCTATGTCAAAGGAAAATGACATTGCATGATGTTGCTACCTAGTCGGCTATGAAACTACACTTGTATCAAGGCTGAAAATATACCATGTGGTGGAGTTCCTGTTATCAGCTACACTTTGTCTAAATCTTTGTAACTTAAGAGTCTGAAATGCTCTTTTATGCCATACATGATGTAAAATGATACCATTCACATCCTTTAAGTTTCTCTTGGCATCCATCCAATGATCATCCTTGGGAGCTATAAAAAATCTGGAAATGTAGTCAACTACAAAGGTCAAAACTGGGGTGGTGGCTATGAGATGGATCAATTTTCCCTCCGATTGTTTGTATGTTGATCCATTTACCACTTCTAATTCGGTTGGGGCTGATTATTTTGGTCCAATCTCCATAGGTATTGTCGCTAATTGACAATCAGCCATCCTAAATTTCTGTAGCAAACTCTTGGTATACTCTATAATAGAAATGAACTGCATTTAATTTTTCAAAAGTTTACACCTAGGAAGTCATGACGGAGGCTTAAATGACACATGTCAAAAGTTGGACACAATTAAGACTACTTTCTAAATTTTGTTGACCTCTCTACTTGTGATGATTGTGTTATCTAGATAAACCATTACAATTACTAAAATCATCATCCATGTTTTTGACATAGAAGTTTGGATTAAAAGGTCTTCTTTTGAATCCAGATCTTGTATAAGGTATTGGTAAAATTTTGTATACTAAGCTCTTAGACCCTGTTTCAAATCGGAAAGAGCTTTATCAGTGCACATACCAAATTTTCCTTGTTGGCATGTTGGAACCCTTGTGTCGACACTTTCTCCTCCAAATTGTCATCTATGAATGCACTCTTTACATTCATTTTATAAATCTTACACCAAAAGAATGTTTCCATTGATGTCACCAATTTAATTGCGACCAACTTCCTTGGCGGAGCATTTTTTTTCATAATCCGCTACTTTCTACAGAGCAAAACCACTGGCAATTTGCCTTTCCTTTTCCACTACTTTCTACAGAGCAAAACTGCTGGCAATTTTCCTTTCCTTTTGTTTGTTCAATGAAACGTATTATATTTTGTCCTATAAATCCATTTGTAGCTAATGGGTTTCTTCCCTAGAGGTATCTCTTCCAACATCCGAGTGTTTTTCTTATGAGCACATCATATTTCCCACCCACATGATTTGGTTTCCTCATATTGTAAGGTTCAAAGAACTATAAATAGTTGCCATCAACTGAAAATAAACATGTTCAACTTGATACCAGTGAAACTCCTTCAACCTCAAGTCTTCCAAGGTTTTGTAGTAACACTTTGATATTTGTTTTGTAGAAGAGGGTAAGGCCCACACATTTGATGGGCTTGAGCTCATGATTTTGTTTTCCAAAGCTTATTCTATCAAGATGTAACCAAATTTTATCACCATCTTGAAAATAAGGTGTAAAGCAAAGTTTTCCCTACATAGCCTTGTTCTTTGATTGTGTCCTCTAAAATAATATCTTCAACATTAGCATGACTTATGCCTAGCTGGTCTAGAAAACTAGTGGCTTTGTCTTGCACTTTTTGATGGCTTAGCTTGGATGTGATTGTCAATGCTATTGAAAATACATATTGTGTTGAAGGTTGAAACCCATAATAGACCTCGACAAACAAATGGTTAGTGGACAAATGTGAGGTAATGTTGGAGCTATCCTAAAGCACATGAAAGGATTTATCCTATTGTTTGTTGGATTAACAATATAACCATAAAGCACAACCAAGTGTCATAGTTACTACTTTATTTAACCATCGATTTGCAGATGGAAAGAACTAGAGAATCATAACTAGCAATCTAACAATCTACATAAGGATTGCCAAAAGTGGCTAAGGAATTGAGAATCTCAAATATAGATGATGATGGTGACAATATGTAATGTACCCATATGTTTTAGAAAAATAGTTCTATAGTGAGTGTTGCATCATTGTTTTTTCTCAAGGTGATGCACATTTATTGATGCAGTGCTCTTTATTTTTTTCTCATGTCTTGCCATATGGCAATATTAATACCTCTAATATGTTGCAAAGTTTTGTGATTGACAAAATGGCCCCCTATAAGAGGATAAATGCACTTCTAAAAGTACAATTCCTATGAAACATTGCATGGTCACTCTCCAAAAATAAATATTGTAGACCTACAACAAGATTATGTTATGCTTTTCCTAGAAGCGTTTCAAGAAATGTGCCCCGCGGGGATGCACTCAAAATAGTGGTTTTCCTTTGTCATTGGTTCCAAGTCTGAAGTCTATATGCTCAATGAAACTAGCCCAGAGGGTTAGTTCAATTGTTATATGCTCTGGTGCAAAGTTCATGAAGGTCTCAGATCAAATCTCATCGGGTCCTTTGGAATTACCAACTTCCTATGCAATTGGCAGTAAATCTGACTTCCATCTGTAAATTCCAATGAAGAAGGGGCGGAGCTCACTAGGGGGATAGCATGGTACCAAAAACCTATTCTTCACTAGAGTGTGTGAGGGTGTGCTAAGAATATTTCCTCAAAGAAAGAAAAAAATCTCTGTTAAGCTATGGTCTAGCAGCAACTTGGAGCGGTTTTTGTGACAAAAAACAGGGTTCAAATTCTGATAGGCATGATCCTCCCTAGCATAAGGTTTTCAGGTGTGGCTATTGATTATATTGAATATTGTTGATGTAGCCTTTGAACAGATTATCGTATGGCTTTGGCAAGTTACCACCAAACCCTATTCTTCACTAGAGTGTGTAAGGTTGGGTCAAGTTTCTTTCCAGATTTCCCATCCATAGAAAGATGGGTTCCCAACTTTCAACAACATAACTACATGACATTGTGGGTGACTTGCACCTAGCACCAACTCTTTGAAATGTATGCCATATTGGTAGGGTAGAACACATCAAGAATGGAACCCAAGCATATAGCTTACCACTCTATCTACTTCACCAGTGAACGAACAGCTAGTTGGCTATGTCCCCCAATTGTTGCTTTTAACATTAAACATTACAAAAACTAGCTTTACGTTGTTGATGAATGCTCAAATGTCATGACTAATATGAGCCATGGTATTTACCTAGTCACCTTAGACAAGTTTCAATCCTGTGAACATATGCTAATCTTTCAATCATTGTCGACAGGTTGGTAAAGGTTTCGCAAAGCATATCGGGACTATAAATCTCACAAGCATATGCAATCTAGATGGTAAGATTTAAAAACTCACAGATATTATTGGTAAACACTTCACATTGTTATCAACTATCATGTGTTCTGCTAATTTTCATACTGCATGCATTTCTTCCTAATGAATTTTAATCCTATGTAAATAGGGATTGAACCACCATAGTTGCTTAAGAAGTTTTCTAAAATTAAAATTGCATATGTCAACCCCATTCTGTAGGTAGGGGGAATAGGGTGTTTGGAATTACTAGAACTATTCTGTAATGAATAGTAGAAATTGCCTGCAATTTTCCAACTTGGTCCCTCTCCGATCATAGCACAAAATCAGTGGAAGCCACCATGGTTTGCTTCAGTTCCTAAGCCTTCTCCGCTGTATGAATGTGTTAGGGATTCACCACCTTGGAATTCTGTGATTCCATTCCCTCATTTTTTCCTTCACTAATTCTTGATGAACCATCCATGTTCTCAATTTTTGTTACAGCTACAAATGGAGGAGGAGTAGATGGAACATCCGTTGTTGCTTCTGCCATGTGACTGATGTAAGACTTCAAATGGCCCTATATCCCTAGCGGGTTTTCGCTGGAATCCCTAAAGTTCCAAAGGTTTTCTATGCTGCTCTTCTTCTTAACCAGAGATTAAATGCACAGAGAAAAAATGTGTAACTTATAGGATTTTATCGAAGTATATAAGCCATGTATACTATGCAGGGAAGGGGCCTTACAGTATCTGTATCATCATAGAACAATGATCAGTAAGAGTGTCCAATTAGAAAAAAATTACATTACTTAACGTCAAAGCATTATGGTGTCGACTAACAAAGGGATTTCTATTTTTCCAATGGAATACATTATATGTCTCATAGGCTGTCTAATATTCCCTTATTTTTATTCAAACAGAGGGAATTTCGTGGGGTCTTTTTCTTAGTGGCTAAATTTTATCCTAGCATAGCATCTGCCATGTATCTACCATGTCTTGATGTAAAGCAACATATGCCATGTCTTGATGTAAAGCAGCTACACAAGAGTGACGGGATCAGCGGTAGTGGTTTCGTCATGAAAGCTAGTTGTAGAAGGGGTTGTGCCCAAACCCTAGAATTTATCGAAGTTATCGAGGACCATTCCATGTGGGAGGTATTTTAAAAAATAGTAATTGAGGACCATTCCATGTGGGAGGTCTCTTAAAAATATATAAATATATTTTAATTAAAGGAAGGGGAAGCTCCATGGTTCGCGTTTCACCAAGGGGCTCGATACCATTGATAGTTTGTTTGGGAAGTGGAATATTGGGAAGTGGAATGTTTTAATTAGGGAACTCTTCAAGAAGGTGCCTTTTTATTTGGTTTAGACTTGAGTTTTAACCCCTTCTTGTTATTGTTATATTGTGGACACCATTGGATTATTTGGTTGGTATGTGGACATGAAGGTGGAAAATTTTGTTGTGGAGCGCCAAGCTTTAGAGAAATGGTTTAGAGTGAAAGATGCTTTGGTGAAGGTGGAAAACCTTGTTGTGGAGCACCAAGCTTTAGAGAAATGGTTTAAAGTGAAAAAGTGTTCTGGTTTCCTTTTACACAACTCACTTTGAGTACCCCTTTTAGGAAGTTATGTGATATTCTATGTGGGCATTGTGATGGAGGAATCCCTTGGAGGATAGACATGTGTGGACATATGGACAACTGTTATGGGTTTCCAATCCCTTTAGGAAGTTTCTTGATCAATAGGTAATCTTGAATAAAGATTTGGAGGTTAGTAGGTGGATACATTGGTTGCTTGGAGGACTTGGATTGCTAAAGAACCCACTTGAAAAGGGGCTTTAGGTTGTCTTGTGGACATTTCTTGGAGAGTAGTTTCTTGGAGGGGTCCTTTGGAGGCCATGTGGAATCACCAACCATCTTGTTTCCTTGCTTATTGGAGCATTTTTCATTTGTTAGGGGCCCATGTATATCATCATTGTACAAGTGGCATTGACCACCTTATTTTATCGTATTAGTTTGTTGTAGTGGGACTTTTGTATTATGTTACCCCGCCGAGTAGGCTAGATCTTAGGAACATATTATATTTTATTGTATAGAAAGTTTTAGCCTCCCCTATAAAGAGAGAGGCACATCCTCATTTTATTTACTTTTTTGGGATATTCCCTTAATATTATTTTACAAATATTTTACTTAATTCTCTAAAAATGTGTGCAATACAATTGTTATTTATTATTTTCATGTAAATCTAATTCTAGTTTAGCATTATAGAATATAGAATATCAATGTGCATAAATAAACTCTACCTAGACATACATACCAAAACCCTTTTGAGTCATACACTAGAAATATTTTTTGTAGTAGAGCCATGAGTCTCAATACAAAAATGCATCAAATCCATAGGGTAATTAATATCAAAACTAGAAGAGGATGTTATAATACTTGAACATAGTTTCTATTGGTAGTGGGGGCACATTATGGAGCTACATGATGATATAAAATTGGAGCCATGGTCATTATCCCTCAAGAGTGAAAGTCTCTAACAAGCAATATATATGAAATACATGTAACACTATGTTATTAGAGAAAAATCAGTTCTCTAATTTTGTTTAATTTTTCTGATTAGCTAGTATCATAGCCATTAATTTTTTTGTTTTACGGTTAAGAATATTTCAATGATGCATTCATTTGTAAGGGATCTTTTATCTCCCCTATACTACCAATTTAGCATTCATCTACACAAATATTGGAAAGAAAACCAACACCAACAACACCACTAAAATTTTCAATACTCATTTGAATGGTGATATTAATGAGCACTAAATATACCTTTGACATTTGAAAAAATTTCAATTTTCGAAATTGTGATTCTCCAAGTCTACTCCATATTTATTTTGAGGAAAACATGAGAAAAACATAATAGACACATCGTCTCCACTGTTCCAAAATGACTCTAGGATTCCCCACCACATATAAGGCATTTCATTACTATTTTCCACTAAGAAACACCATGGGATTTCTAGAGCATGCTAATTACCATCTAGCTTCTTGCATAAGAATTGCATGACACATTGAACATCCATAGAAATTCCAAGCAAAACTTATGCATGATGTGATGTTTATGTTCTGACTTCCATTATATTATTTTGGTCAATTGAAGTCTCAAATCCCATTTCCCCAAAAGAAAACTCTATTCATTACCTAACTATCAAGCTAGATGAAGATTAGTATGATGGCATGTTGAATGAAGGCAAGTTGGAAGCATGGTTTTAAGGCATAAAAACATATATACATACCCTAACAAATATAACAGGTGAATAAAAAATTGTGAATGTGAGAGTTCATATGGACAATAAAGGCTCGACATGGTAGCAATCACATATAGTCATTGTGTCTCTGGACATTCTGTATGGACTACAAAATCAAAGGTTGAGAGTAGGCTCCCATCACACTTTCCTTCAAAATGTGCTTTTGGAGTAGAAACAAAAGGCCTAAGAGAAATCTCTTGCAATATTTTGTACACTTTCTATTAAGCTTAGCATTTGAGAGAATTGAATGTGTTATTTGATAGTTGTGTGTAGGCCAAACATTGATTGACAACTTGAGCTCACAACTTGGAGTTGGGCCCTAAGGGTATGAAGTAGGGTTTGGGTCCCTTGTATCAAAGCATGGCTCTACCTTGTATCAACTGTTAAATAAAATCTAAGTGCAAGGAATCCTTGAACAACAGTAAACAAATAGACATGGGATAGTCTTTGAACTTTCTAGGGGTGAATAAAGAGTAGTGGACCTCATTGTGGGTAATAATCAACATTCTGAGTGCATTTGCAACAAGTTTCAACCCTATGGAAGGAAATCACTCATATGCATAAGATATTTTTAGAAACCAAGGATGGCTTATATAAATGGTTGGTGATGCCATTTAGGTTGTCTCATGCCCATACCACTTTCATACAGACCATGAACTATGTCTTTATACAATACATTAGAACAATTGTTACAATTTGTTTTAATGATATTTTCATTTTCAATAGAAATATTGAAGAGCATCTAGAACACTTAAAAAAAATGTTTGAGACACTTAGAGTTGAAAGGCTACTTATAAATCTAGAGAAGAGTGTCTTTTGTAAATAAGATAAGAAAAGAAATTTGTATTAATGTCCAACTCGAGACAATATTTGTGTCTTGAAAATATAATTTTAGTAGATGGAGTGAGCATGGACCCAAAAAAGGTTAGATCCATACTTGAATGGCCTATTACATAAATCATATTGCAGAGAAGGAAAGGAATATGTACTCCATTAACATATTGCACAAAAGGGAAGGCATGCACTAATTGCACCTCTAGAAGAAGTGTTGGAATGTGTGATTAAACATGACTTTGGAGGTAAGTCAGTGACTCGAAAAATGTATATTTGGGTTTTTCCACTAACTAAATGGACACTCAACTAGATGAGTGAGGGGAAGTCAACTAACTAACTGGCACATAAAGGCCCTAAATTATAGGGTTATATTACTATTTGGAACCAATTTGGATGATCGAAGTTGACTGAATCAGCCATGATTTAAGGGGATTTATCATCATTCATCATTCATCTCATCATCGTCATCATTTTCTTTGACATCATCATCATCATCATCATCATCATGATTATTGGCATTGTCATCAGTTATTCATCATTACCTTTGGCATAAGAAATAGAATCTACCCAAAAGATGTGATTAGTGGAAAAGGGTCATGGAAGACACATACAATTTATGCATGAGGAATAACAAATTTATTTTTTAATATGATCAACATCCTCATTCTCATTGTATCCATCATCATTTCCATTGTCATCATCACCACCATCATCATTCATTTCATTGACATCATAATCATCGTCAATGCCGTCATTGTCATTATCATCATCATCATCCTCATCATAATTGTCAGCATCATCATCATTGTTATCGTTATTCTCATTATCATCATCATCATATTCATCCTCAATATCATAATCATTATCCTCATTGTCATGTTCAACATTTGGGCACAAAATTGGATGCAAAAGTGGATAAAAACATGGATGAAACAAAAATAGGTGCAAAAGTGGGTGCATAGTGGGGTGCACCAAATGTGGATGTAAAAGGGGATGCAAATGTGGATGCAAACAGTGACGCAAAAGTGGATGCAAAACATGATGAAAAAAGTGACGCAAAAGTGGATGCAAAACATGATGAAAAAAGTGACGCAAAAGTGGATGCAAAAAATGACGCAATCGTGGAATCAAAACATGATGAAAAAAGTGATGCAAAAGTGGATGCAAAATTGGATGTGAAAGTGGATGCAACAAAAGTAGATGCAAAACTAGATTCAAAATTAGACGTAACACCCAATGAAAAACCCGATGCAAAAGTGGATGCAAAAATGGATGCATAAAGGGAAGCAATAACTAATGTAAACTTGGATGCAAAAAATATGCAAATGTGGATGCAAAAGTTGAAGCAAAAGAGGGTGGAAAAGTAGGCACAAAAATGGGTGTTAATTGGGATGTGACACAAGTGGATGCAATAGTAGATGCAAAAAAAGACGTAAACATGGATGCAAAATGGGATGCAAAAAGAGATGAAAATGTGGGTACAAAAGTGGACGAAAAAAACGGATATGAAAGTGGATGCAAAAGTGGGTGAAACAAAACTAGATGCAAAACTAGACTCAAAATAGGATGTAAACATTGATGCAAAACTTGATGTGAGGTGATGCAAAAAGAGAAGCAGAAGTGGATGCAAATGAGGATGTAAAAAATGATGCAAAAGTGGATGAAAACATGGGCGTAAAAGTGGAGGCAAACATGGACGTAAAAGGGGGTGCAACAAGAGTAGATGTACAAACTAGGCACAAAACTAGGTGCAAAACCTGGCACAAAACCTGATGCAAAACCTGGCGCATAACAAGGTACAAAACCCAGTGTAAATTATGCCATAATTTGTTTTAGATATAGAAAAAAGACGCCAAAAACGCCTAAAATAGCACCAACCCATGAAATTGCACCGTTTTGTCCAAAAAATGAAGAAAAATACATTAAAATATGGTTTAGGCGCAAAAAAGGAAGCAAAAAGAGACGCTACTCACAGGGTTTTGTTGTAGTGTTAATAAACTATGTTTATTATTTTTCACTAACATTGTAGGTCCATCTTTTGCATATATGACCATCATAATGCAAACTGAAAGTATGACTAGATAGCCACCTCAACAAGGATCAGATCCATGTCACCTTTTGAACTTTTTGACACACACACATTATCTGGAGATCATTTGAAAATAGGCTTCCAAACTATTTAATTTAACACTTAGACAAAATTGTTTTTAACTTATAAAAACAATATTTTTTCTACTTTGGAAGATTGATTTCTCCCTCATGTGATCACCATAAGGAAACCTACAAGCATGTCTAGATAGCCATTTCAACAATGAACAAGATCATATCACAAGATAAATCTATTTACAGACACACAACCTCTGGCAAGCATTTCAAAATAGCTTCTCAACCTCTTTTGAACATCAAAACATATTTCTTCCCATTTTGGCAGACTCCTATTTCACACGTGTGAACACTCTATGGAGACTTGAAGTCAGGAGTAGATGGACAAATTACCAAAGAATGGATCCATGACATTTGATCAATTTACTTGCACAAAGACAGCCCTTGGCGGGCATTTCCAACTGACCTCTCAAACTCCTGTTTTTAACACTTGGTCAATTTTCTTTTGTTCTCATTATGCAAAATATTATTTTTCCTATTTTTGGCGGATTGATATTTTGCATATGAGACCATCATAAGACAACCTGATGGTATGGATGGATAGTCAGTTCACCAAGGAACATGACTATGCTACCTAATGAATTTTACCATCAAAATAACCCCTCCTTGCAGGCATTTCAAAATTCCTTTTCAATTTCCTGAATCTAACACAACCAATTTTCTTGTGTTCTTAAAATGCAAAATAATATTTTTCTTACTTTTGGCAGGTTTATATCTTTTTCATAAAACACTCCACAGGATAATGGATACCATGGTTAGATGCACCCATCAACAAGCTATAGCCTAACATTTTCATATTATTTTTCTCATCATCCTATGAGAGGCAGGCATTTCCCTAAGTCCACTAAGGCAATTTTACAAGTACTGGAATAGTGCAAAACCGCCTAAAACTCTGGTTTGGCAGACCATTATCTTTGTCATCAAACATCTTCTTTGAGAACTGAGACCATGGTGAGATAGCCTCTTCAAAAATATGTAGGATGATAGATTCAGATAATTTTTATCATACACCTATAAGGTACATCGGGCATTTTTCCAAGGCCACATGAGCCATTTTTTCCAACACTTTGACAATTTTCTTAGTCTGGTCCAATCTGCCTAAAACACTGTTTTGGCAGGTTCATAAATTCTTCCTCAGCTACTTCCAAGATAGTTCGAAGACATGGTCAAGTATGCCAAATATCAATCTACAAGACCCCCATATGGTGCGAAAAGTTTTTTCAACACACAATTTGTGGAGGGCATTTTCTTAAGGCTACCTGAGCCAGTTTTCCAACACTTAGTCATTTTCAGGTCTTTCTCCAAAATTTATTTTGAAACCTCATTTTGGAAAATTCAATTTTTTCTTCAGACATGCTTAAGGAGAAATAATACCATGGTTAGGTAGACAAACCAACACACTACAAGACCCCCATGTGCTGCAGGAATTTACTCTAACCCATAATTTAGGGCAGGCATCTTTCTGAGACTACTTAGCCATTTTTGCTTGCTCTATCACAAACCCCTGTTTTGGTAGGTCCATAACTTCTCCCTCGTGCACTTTTAG
>LPNX010045908.1:362499-398165 GCA_001517045.1 Pseudotsuga menziesii
TGGGTTTATTTCTAGTTTTGTTCATTCCTTTTGGGAATCATGTCAAAACTCCCATGAATTGACAGTTTAAAGCTAGACTGTGAATGTTTTTAATAGGATATGTAAGTGGCTATTGTGTTAATTATAATACATTAACTGGTGCTCTATGGACTTGAAAACCCAATTCTCTTAGGTGCCCAGATAACTCTATGCCATGTTTTTTCTTTGAAGGGATACCATGTATTCTATTTGAGAGGAATCTATGTTGGTTGTTACCATTTCAGAAACCATTTTGAAAAAATGGTTGTAACATCCCTATATCAACACACTTCCACCTGCTGCTTACAATCTGCAATAAACTGCAAACTGTCGAACTTTGACAACCCTCCCTACCTGCAACCACAGTAAACACTAAATTGAATCAAAGGTTAACTATTAGTTGGATGGTGATATTGTTTAAGAGAGGTAAATAAAGTCTGAAAATTTAAATTATTTGCAGAGCTACAAGTCTGGAACATACATTTGGTGGTTGTCCTATATTGCTAAGAATAGTGTTCAATGTTTGGAGTGGTGTGGTTTACATTGAATGCAAAACTAAAACTCTTATACACCTTACATTGGTAACCTTCACTACTTCTATAAAATTGTCATAATTAGAACTGTCATACTGTATTATTGATGCTATATTTAAATGATTCCTCATACTTGAATGGAAGGTTATTGGTTGGTTAAACACTGCAATTGAATTGTATATGGTTACATGGCTAATGATCTCTTATATGCTAAAGTGCTACTGGATGACCTTGCTACTAATTCCATATATCTTGAATTGAATACATTGACTTGATATCATTTACATTTGCATCTTTAAGCACTAAATCAACTTAGTATGTCTTCTTCATTCATAGAAGTGATTGATTGAAAGGCACTAGTCACTAATACAATTGTGTAGAAGATATAGTTGTTTGTCCTTGTAATTAAATAGAAAGAAGGTTCCCTTCAACTAGATGCATTTTCCATGGCACTAGAGTCCATGACTAGGTTGTTGAAAAGACCAGAATAGGTGTCGCACCATGAACATTTTGGTACATAAATGTGTGGTGGAGACTAGAAATGTGTTACCAATTACCACTACCTACCATAAAGACAGGTCCAATGGAAACATGTTTCTACAGCTGGAAAATAATTTCCATGCCATACCAATGTCCATATAGCATGTTTTCATCTCTACATCCACCTATTTTGACTTGGTTTGACTCAGTTTTTTACTAGAATTGACCAAAAATGCTGGTAAAAGTTGACATTTCCTCTATCTTTCCTTTTCTATCATTTTACTTAAATTTTTAACATCACCACTAACTGTTCCAGTATGTTTGAGAAAGTTTCCAACCTCATGAGACTTCATATGGAGAAAGTAGAATTTCATACTCCATTCAAAATTCAACAGACTTAGCAGTTTAAAGGATTTCAGTATTGGCAAGATTATAGTCATTTGATTGGATTCTATCATGTATCAAGGAATGGGATTGGAATTTAATTAAGAGCACCAAGCCCTTTATGTAACCCAATGTTGGTGCCATTGATTTTCGAATTCCTCTATCATGGCCTCAGCAAAAATGTACCCTTCACTCAAGCCAAAATCATTGATTAGGCATGATCTTTTTCTATGATATTTTAAGGCTTGTATTAAGTGGTTTCATCAAAATTGAATGGTGTTAATCGATGTCCCTGGAGGATTGAGGTAGAGCCAAAGGCTAGATGAGGAGGCAGAGGGTAATACTAATGGTGAGGATTCCAATATAAGCAATGGTGGAACTTTGCTTGTCATTTAGATGTTCTTTCTCATTTATTCATAATCCTTTCTTTCAAAGTTCCAATATAATGCGTTATTTATAAATGAGTGGTCATGTTTCCAGTGTGTTTCAGTTTTGGAAACACATACATGTTTCCCTGTATCATGTAACTTAGGTCCAAAACCGTAAATGGAATTGATTTAACTTAATTTCAATTAAATTTGTGGCACTGATGTGAACTTCCCTAGCTATTATTTGACTAGAATTCAATAAATCCTTTTTCAAAGCTAATATTAAATGTCAAACTGGAAACAAGGGAATACTCATTGTAAAGGGCAATGTGCAGTAATAGGAAGAAGATAGAGATTACCAACAAAGGACATAACACATAAATATTATAGTCAAACAAAAAAAATGTTGAGAGAGAAACCAACCTTAGTGAGTTTTGCTTTTGATTGATCAACTGCAAGAGATGTGTATCCAATAGGGGCAGCATGACCATTTACAGCATTATTGATAGTTGCATCTATAGAAGGATCGGGTGTGTTTCCACCATCCTTTTTTTTTTTAGTTTCCATAAGCTCCACCTTCTCCTCTTCTATCAACTAAACCATAAGAGGTTAGCATACACATATATGCCTACAAATTCATACATCTCAAATGCAGTGGCTTACTAATATAAATGCCTTCATAACAACCAACTGAAATATCTAATTGTGGTAAAAAACAAGCAAAAGTTGTGAAGAGAATTCTTATACTATTGGTTAGTAGTCTTATTTGATGCGTATGGATGGTTGATTGGATTTCTTTGATACTTGATGCTTGGTCAATGGATATCATCTTCAATTGTCTCTTGATAATAAATTATAATCGTGTAAGACCTTTCTCTATTATATTGGATGCTTGTCATTGAAAAGTTTAATAGTGTGCATGTTTCTCAAATTTGGTTGTGTTGCTCTTAACCCTTGTTATGTCACTGCAAGGGGTGATATATATGGATGGGTTATGTCTATTAATCCAACCAACCATACATTGTTTAATTTTTTGTGGTTGTAAAGTTTTTTAAGGTTTTTAAAATTATTTATTTGATTGTTGATTGGGATATATTTCAGTGACGTAGGTTTTGAAATAGGCTCCTCCAGCATTGGCAACGTATTAGACGTCATAAGTGTCATCTGGATGTACTGCAATTCAATTAAATCCTGAGTATGGTTGTTATTTTTTCTTTGATAATGGAAACCTTTTAAATTTTGAAGCCCAAATGTTCTATAGCAATCTGTTTTTGTTTTCTTAGAGTGGTTTTAAGGCAATCGTGGAACGTCGGAGCTTGTCTTGAGTTGTACATGCATAATTGCTTTGAGGAATTAGTGAGACATCAACCCCAGCCATAGAATTCTATGTATAAACTAATTAAATCTCTTTGCATGCATCAATTCTTGCAAATTCTAAGTGTAGGAAAGCGTTGTGATAGAAGAACACAATATTCCCTCCGTGGTTTGTCGTTTCTTGTGTCCAAGATGGAAGAATATTCTACCAGGAGGAAAAGAAGCAGCAATGAGGGCTACCTTGGAGTGCTTCCTAAGAATAAACGCAAGCCTAAAACTGAGGAGAACAAATTCATGTTTAGGGTTTTGCTTCTTAATGGTTTGAATTTAAATCTGCAGTTGGAGGATGCCATTGAAAAGATGTTGGTCGTCAAGTTTGTAAGGACTATTAGGAGAAAGGATGAGAAATAAATAATAGAAAATGGTTCAAGAAAGATCCACTGGGGTCCCCAAGTATATGTGGAAGATGCAATGGGAGAACGAATAATGATGGAAACATCATATGACAAGACCATGCTCGTAGCTCTGCTGGTTCATCCATGAACTTCCTCCCCTAAAATTTTATATCAAATAGAATTATTTTAATATTATTTATTTGATTGTTGATTGGGCTATATTTCAGTGACATAGGTTTTGATATTGGCTCTTCCAGCATTGGCGGCATATCAAACGTCATAGGTGTCAGCTAGATGTACTGCAATTCAATTAAACCCTGAGTATGGTTGTCAGTTTTTCTTTGATAATGGAAACTTTTTGGAGTTTGAAGCCCAAATGTTCTATCATGCAAACTGTTTTTGTTTGCTCAGAGTGGTTTTGAGGCTACTGAGCGGAACTTTGTAGCAATTATGGAACGCCAGAGATTGTCTTGAGTTGTACATGCATAGTTGATTTGAGTAATTAGTGGGACATCGACTGCAGCCATAGAATTATCTGTATAAACTAACGAAATCCTGTTGCATGCATCAATTCTTGCAAATTCTAAGTGTAGGCAAGCGTTGCAATAGAAGAACACAATATTCCCTCTACTGTTTGTCATTTCTTGTGTATAAGATGGCAGAATATTCTACTAGGAGGAAAAGAAGCAGCAATGAGGGCTACCTTGGAGTGCTTCCTAAGAAGAAACCCAAGCCTAAACCTAAGGAGAACAAATTCATGTTTAGGGTTTTGCTTCTTAATGGTTTGAATTTAACTCTACAGTTGGAGGATGTCGTTGCAAAAGATGTCGGTCGCCGAGTTTGTAAGGACTGTTAGGAGAAAAGCTGAGAAATAAATAATAGAAAAGGGGTCAAGAAAGATTCACCGGGGTCCCCAAATCTATCTGGGAAATGCAATGGGAGAACGAATAAAACTGGAAATATCATATGCAATGATTCTCACAACAAGCCCATGCTCGTAGCTCTGCAGGTTCATCCCTGAACTTCCTCCATTAAAATTTTATATTAAATAGAATTATTTTAACATTATTTATTTGATTCTTGATTGGGCTATATTTCAGTGACGTAGGTTTTGATATCGGCTCCTCCAGCGTTGGCGGCGTATCAGGCGTCATAGGTGTCAGCTGGACGTACTGCAATTCAATTAAACCCTGAGTACAATTGTTAGTTTTTCTTTGATAATGGAAACGTTTTGGAGTTTGAAGCCCGAATGTTCTATAAAAGAGTGCTTTTGTTTGCTTAGAGTGGTTTTGAGGCTACTGAGCGGAGCTTTGTAGCAATTGTGGAACGCCAGAGCTTGTCTTGAGTTGTACATGAATAATTGCTTTGAGTAATTAATGAGACATCAACCCAGGCCATAGCATTCTTAGTATAAACTAATGAAATATTGTTGCATGCATCAATTCTTGCAAATTCCAAGTTTAGGCAAGCATTGCAATAGAAGAACACAATATTCCCTTTGCGGTTTTTCATTTCTTGTGTCCAACATGGAAAAATATTCTACCAAGAGGAAAAGAAGCAGCAATGAGGGCTACCTTGGAGTGCTTCCTAAGAAGAAACCCAGTCCTGAACCTGAGGAGATGATCCGGTGGATTATTCCTCTGAAAGATCCAATATGGTACATGGTTCATAGAAATGACAGTTGAAGAAATCGGACGGAAAAACAAAATACACAGATCGGAAGCTTTTCTCCTTCCACAGATCGGAGGTCAGAAGCATTTCCCTTCTGCAACGACAGAAGCTTCCAAGCTTTTCTCTTTCCGCAGATCGGAGGTCGGAAGCATTTCCCTTCCGCAACGGCGGAATCTTCCAAGCTTTTCCCCTTCCGCAACAGTGGGGCTCGGAAGCCTTTCCTCTTCCGCAACGGCGAAAGCCTAACAGAAGTTCAGGTGGATTGGAATTCGGAATGCTTCCGCAGCCGCAATGGCGGAAGCCCAAAAACTTAAAAGATCGGTGAAATCGCTCGACGGGATCAGAAGAAGAAGTGTTGCGCCATCCGCAACGGCGGAAGCCAAAGTAACTAAGACTTCCGACTTGAAAACCAGCCGATAGCCGATTGAAATAGAATTCGTCGGAACCGTTGCTTATCCTCTTCTGCAATTGCGGACGAGCAGATGACTTCAACCTTCCGACTTAACCCCTGCAATCAGTCGCGGGGACGTTTCAGAAATGGTTTTTGTAGGATCTTGATGCCGTATGATGCTGCATTGATAGGGAGATAAACAGTAAAGGGCAGTTGGTAGAATGAGGTGAATAGTCATGTTCTTGAGCGTTTTTCCCATTGTAACGGCAAAGAAGAGTATAAAGGAGAGTTCTTGAAGAAGCACAGGGAATCGAGGTTTTTCTGAGTTATAGAAGCTGGGAAAGTTTGCTGAAAAGAGGATCCACATGCTTTTGAAGTCGACCACCCCTAGTTGTTACTTGGCTTCTTTGATTGTTGAAGTCCAGTTTGTAACTTTCATAGAGGAGGTCTTAAAGACTTTGATGTTGATACCTAGTTTCTATGACTGTCAAGAGTCGATCTGTCTTCTCTGTTCTATTTGGATTCTCTTTGCTTCGAAAGCCAATTTGTATTATTCCAGAGAAGAGGTCTTGGAGACTTTTGCCCATAATGCTGAACTGATTTGCAGAGTCCATAACCATTTGTACCATTTTTAAAAGAATTAATTGGATCGGTTCCCATTGGAGAGGGACCCAGAGACGTAGCCCAGTGGAGGGGGTGAACTCCGTTATCAATTTATGTCTGTGATTTTGGGGTTCTATGTTTTCTACTTGGCATTTGTTATCAGTCTTGTTTTCATTCCTGTTCTGAGCATTTAATTTTCTGTTAATGATGTTCCATTAATTAACCTGTTGCACGCATTCTTCTACAACAAACTTTTAATGCACTAAAGTTGAGGTCCTACGGATCATATTTGGTATCAGAGCTGGTTGACTATTGTGTAAGTTTGTGAATGCTTACCAGGTCCAGGTTAAATCTTGGTGAAGGAGAATTAGTTGAAGGAGATCCTGAGATTGGCTCCAGGAGTACATTCTCAAGAACCATGTCTTCTCCACGAGGGGAAGAAGAAGGACATACCGAATGGGAAAAACCTGTCATTTCTGAAACTGAGTTTCTAGAGGCTTTTATGAGCATGAAAGCCATGATGGAACTTCTACTCGAAGAGCGAGCAGAAAGGAAGAAGAAAGAAGAAGGATATTCATCTAGAGATGCAGAAGTGAAGCCTGAAGAAAAGGGTAAAGGAGTAGGAGGTGATGGTGATCCTCCTAATACTAAACATACTTATTCTTCTTCTCATACTTCTCATTCAAATAATGCAATCCCTAATATGCCTTATTTCAAATTGGATGTAAAGTTTGAATTACCTACTTATAATGGAGATGTAGATGCTGAAAAATTAGACAATTGGATCAAGCAGCTTGAAGTATATTGCAGGGTGCAAGGCATTAATGATGACCCTTCCAGGATTCAATTGGCCACTTTGAGGATGAGTGGAATGGCTCTTACTTGGTGGGAGAGCAAGATTCAACAAGATCTTCGAAAGAATGGTAAAATTATTTCAGTCTAGAATGAATTCATTGAAGTATTGAGGAAGCAATTTTATCCTTTAGGTCACATGCAACAATTAACCATGAATTGGAAAATGTTTAGACAAGCTAAAGGACAAAGCATTCAAGATTATACTCATGAAATCAGAAAGAGGGCTATTGCATTGAATGTTTCGTTAGATACACAGGAAACTATTCTTAAGTACATTGGTAGCATGCATTCTTATTTGAATCATACTTTGTTGATGTTTAACCCCAGTAATTTGGATGATGTATGTGTTCAAGCTACCCATTTAGAAGCCAGGGGTAAGCATGCTAATGATACTTTTGTGAAGAAGTCATTTAAATTTGACAGCAAGTCGAAAGGTCAAGATAAGGGGGAAAAGAAGATGGCTACTATTAAGAAAGAAGGTGAAAAGCCTACGTGTTCGCATTGTCAGAAGGAACATGATGTCTCTAAGTGTTGGAAACTTCATCTGGAGTTAAGGCCAAAGAAGTACAGAGGAAACAAAGACAAAGGAAAAGCAAAAGCTACTGTAGCAGTTATTTAAGACTTGGGGTCCGACTCAGGTGATGAAACAAAAGTTACAGCTGTCGGAATACAAGGTAAGGATAAAAGTATCTCACTTCCCATTGATGCACAATCAAGTTCTAGTGCAAGTACAAGTATACCATCTACTTCTAAGAAAAATGATAAAGATAGAAGTGCACTGTTTCATGTTCGTGTCATTGCAAATCACACAAAGATTGATACATTATTTGATAGTGGTTCACAAGTAAATATGATATCAGAAGAAGTGGTTAAGAAATTGCATTTAGTTACTGTGCCTCATGAAAATCCCTATCCTCTAGGTTGGGTTACTAATGATACACGATTGCAAGTTACAAGGAAATGTGTATTAAAATTTGCAATTACTGAAAAGTTTAGGGACGAGGTAGAATTGGATGTAGTGCCACTTGAAATTTGTGGAATTGTACTTGGGAGTCCATATTTGTATGACCGGAAAGAAGTCTTTTATAGAGAGCAGAATAAGTATCATCTTTTTAAAGAAGGTATGGAATATATTGTACGAGCACATAAGATGAAAACCAATCTAGCAATAGTCTCTGTGGGACAAATAAAGAGGTTGGTAAATGCTAGTAAGAATTTTGTGTTGATGATGGTTAAGATGAAAAATGATGAAGTCTCTAAATATTTTGAAGAATGTGACCCTAAGCATAAATATGAACTGATTGACATCATTTCTGAGTATGATGATTTGTTTCAAGATCCGAAGGGGTTACCACCGAAGAGAGAGATTCAACATGAGATAGATTTGTAGCAGGATGTGCCACTCCCGAACATAGCCATGTACCAGATGTCTGTAATGCAGAACAAGGAGATCAAGAAGCAGGTTCAGGAGTTGATTGAGAAGGGGGTCATCCGGCCCAGCACTTCTCCCTATGGTTCTCCTATAGTCTTGGTTCCAAAGAAGGATGGGTCGTGGAGGATGTGTATCGACTACAGGGCCCTTAACAAAATAACCATTAAAAATAGGTATCCTCTTCCCCACATTGATGATTTGCTTGATCAGTTGAAACATGCAACTTACTTTACAAAATTGGATCTGCGTAGTGGGTATCATCAAATCCGTGTCGCTGAGCATGATGCTTGGAAAACAGCTTTTAAGACGAAACAGGGTTTGTATGAATGGCTTGTGATGCCTTTTGGGCTCTGTAACGCACCTGCTACTTTCATGCGGGTCATGAATGATGTATTTCGTTCATTCATTGATGATTTTGTAATTGTGTATCTAGATGATATCCTTGTGTTTAGCAACACTTGGGAAGAGCATGTTGTACATGTGAAAAAAAAATTGGATGTACTAAGAAAGGAAAAGATTTATGTAAAAATGTCTAAATGTGAATTTGCTAAAACTTCCTTAGTATATCTAGGCCATATCATTGGTGGAGGGCACCTGCGAGTGGACCCAGCCAAGGTTGCTGTCATTGTAAACTAGCCATGACCTAACACCGTTACTGAAATCAGAAGTTTTTTGGGTGCAGTTCAGTATTGGAGGAAATTCATTTCTGGGTTTTCTTCCATTGCTACGCATTTACATGCATTAACAAGTGTTAAAGAAATTTTTCAGTGGGGAGGAAAGCATCAGAGAGCCTTCGACACTTTGAAGGAAAAGATTAGCACAGCACCAGTTCTGACATTGCCAGATTTGCAGCAGCCATTTGAGATCAAAACCGATGCTAGTGGGTTTGCCATGGGAGCAGTTTTGATGCAAGGAAGGAAGCCAGTCTGTTACCATTCAGAAACATTCTCTACTGCGGTAAGTAACTATCCGACCTATGACAAAGAATTGTATGCTTTAGTACAGAGTGTGAAGAAGTGGAAACATTATATCATGGGAAAAGAGACAGTCATAGATACTGATCACCAGCCACTTCAATATTTACAATCTCAAACTAAAATACAACAAAGTAGGCATTTAAGATGGATGGGGTTCTTACAACAGTTTCATCTCGTCATTAAGTACAAAAAGGGAATTCATAATAAAGTAGCAGACATGTTATCAAGGCCACCTATGAATGCTTCAATCATTCTTCAGAACAGTTCATTAACACATGAAAGTTATATTGAACAGTATGCAGAAGATAAATATTTTAAGAAAGTATATGCATCACTAATACATGGTAAACAGGAAGAGAACTATTATGTGCATAATCAGCTCTTCTATCATCTCGGTAAACTTTATATTCCAAAGAAAGAAATAGTGCATGTGATCCGAGAGGCACATAGTTCATTGATTGTAGGACATTTTGGTGTAAGTAAAACGTTGTCTGTATTGCAGAATCACTGTTATTGGCCTCAAATGCAAGAAACTGTAGCTAAATATATAAGGGGTTGTGTTATGTGTGCAACAAGTAAGCCTAGCAATAGGAAATTGGGTTTGTACACTCCTCTTCCAGTTTCTTCTCGTCCTTGGGAAAGCATTTCTATGGACTTTGTAGGAGGACTACCTATGTCTAGAAAAGGGCATGATTACCTATATGTCCTTGTGGATAGGTTCAGCAAAATGTGTATCTTAATGCCATGTAACAAGAAGATCACTGCTGAACAAACAACTCTTTTATTCTTTCAAAATGTTTGGGTACATTTTGGGTTGCCCATGTCTATTATATCTGATCGGGATTCCCGGTTCTTGGGAAAATTCTGGTCAACTTTTTTTGGGAGCTTATGGATACCAAACTGAAGAAAAGTACAGCTTTTCATCCACAGACCGATGGGAAAATAGAGGTAGTGAACAGAACAGTGGTTCAGCTGCTCAGAGGATATTGTAGTAAACATCCTAAACTTTGGGATGAGCAGTTGCAGTATATACAGCATGCTTACAATCATGCAATTCATTCTTCCATGCAAAAATATACTTTTGAAACTTGTTTTGGTTATCTGCCAAAAACACCGATGGACTTCTCTTTTGGCAAATATGCAGTGGATGGACATCATGATGCAGATAAAGATTTAAAGTTCATTCAGAGAATCCAAGCAGTGCAACAAGCAGTTCAAGAACAGTTGGAGAAGAGCCAGGAGAAGTACAAGGCCATGCATGATAAGCATCGAATTGATCATCAATTTCAGGTAGGTGATAGAGTTTGGTTACACATCACCAAAGAAAGGATGAAAGGTGAAGGTAAAAAGCTTAAACCTATCAAGCATGGTCCTTTTGAGATCTTGGAAAAGATCAGTACTAATGCTTTTCGCTTGAATTTACCTCCATACATGCAAATTTATTCAGTTGTCAATGTTGAGAATCTTAAACTGTATGAGCCTCCTATGACCATGGATGAAGAAATTAACATACAGATTCCTTCAATAGATGATTTGGCACCTGAATGTATGAGAAATTTGCAGGATGATGTTATTCTTGACAAAAATGTAAGAACTTCACGAAGGGGGAATGCTGAGTACCTTCGAGTGGGGCTGAAAGGAATGCATCCTAGCAAAGCAAGATGGATGGATATTGGTAAAGTGAGGGAACTTTACCCTCACTTACTTGAAGAATAATTCAGGCTTTTGGTGGTCCAAAATCTCTCCAATGGGGAGGATTGATCCGGCAGATTATTCCTCCGAAAGATCCAATATGGTACATGGTTCATAGAAATGACGGTTGAAGAAATCGAACGGAAAAACAAAATACACAGATCGGAAGCTTTTCTCCTTCCGCAGATCAGAGGTTGGAAGTATTTCCCTTCCGCAATGGAGGAAGCTTCCAAGATTTTCTCTTTCCGCAGATCGAAGGTCGGAAGCATTTCCCTTCCGCAACGACAGAAGCTTCCAAGATTTTCCCCTTCCGCAACAGCGGGGCTTGGAAGCCTTTCCTCTTCTGCAACGGTGGAAGCCTAACAGACATTCAGGCGGAACAGAATTCGAAACGCTTCCACAGCCACAACAGAGGAAGCCCAAAAAATTAAAAGATCGGTGAAATCGCTCGATGGGATCGGAAGAAGAAGTGGTGTGCCATCCGCAACGGTAGAAGCCAAAGTAACTAAGACTTTCCAATTGAAAACCAGCCGATAGCCGATTGAAATAGAATTCATCGGAACGGTTGCTTATCTTATTCCGCAATGGCGGACGAGCAGATGACTTCAACCTTCCGACTTAACCCCTGTAAGCGGTCGTGCGGGGACGTTTCAGAAACGGTTTTTGTAGGATATTGATGTCGTATGATGCCGCGTTGATAGGGAGATGAACAGTCGAGGGAAATTGGTAGAAGGAGGTGAACAGTCACGTTCTTGAGAGTTTTTCCCATTGTAATGGCAAAGAAGAGTATAAAGGAGAGTTCGTGAAGAAGCACAGGGAATCGAGGTTTTTCTGAGTTATAGAAGCCGGGAAAGTTTTCTGAAAAGAGGATCCACATGCTTTTGAAGTCGACCACCCCTAGTTGTTACTTGGCTTCTTTGATTGTTGAAGTCCAGTTTGTAACTTTCATAGAGGAGGTCTTAAATACTTTGCTGTTGATACCTAGTTTCTGTGATTGTCAAGAGTCGATCTGTCTTCTCTGTTTTATTTGGCTTCTCTTTGCTTAGAAAGCCAATTTGTATTATTCCAGAGAAGAGGTCTTGGAGACTTTTTCCCATACTGCTGAACTGATTTGCAGAGTCCAGAACCATTTGTACCATTTTTAAAAGAATTAATTGGATCGGTTCCCATTGGAGAGGGACCCGGAGACGTAGCCCAGTGGAGGGGGTGAACTCCGTTATCAATTTCTGTATGTGATTTTGGGGTTCTGTGTTTTCTACTTGGCATTTGTTATCAGTCTTGTTTTCATTCCTGTTCTGAGCATTTAATTTTCTGTTAATGTTGTTCCATTAATTAACCTGTTGCGCGCATTCTTCTACAACAAACTTTTAATGCACTAAAGTTGAGGTCCTACGGATTAGGAGAACAAATTCATGTTCAGGGTTATGCTTCTTAATGGTTTGAATTTAACTCTGCAGTTGGAGGATTTCGTTGAAAAGATGTCGGTCACCGAGTTTGTAAGGAATGTTAGGAGAAAATTTGAGAAATAAATAATAGAAAAGGAGTCAATAAATATCCATTGGGGTCCCCAAGTCTATGTCGAAGATGCAATGGGAGAACGAATAACGATGGAAACATCATATGCAATGATTCTCACAACAAGCCTATGCTCATAGCTCTGCAGGTTCATCCATGAACTTCTTTCTCTAAATTGTTTCTTTAGTTTTCTTATAAGTCAACAAAAATGTATTTATATGTGTGCTACAAAAGCATTCCATGAGCTCCTCAAAGTGCATTCTGTCAGAACAAATATTTCCATATCTAAATATTATTTGCTGAAAAGTTTTTTTTTTTAGTAACTAGGGGAATCGACAACTGAAGCTGGGTTGGTACTCACGTGACACGAGATATAGGGATCCATTCCCACTACCACTATACCCCTAGGTTCCCCACACCCACTGCAAGACATGGGACACAGGTAAACCCGGGTGGGATTTGATCTTGTGACCTCCAATTTACAACAATTGACTTCATAACAACTGAACCACCAATGAGCCACTCCCATGCAGGCTATTATTTACTGGAAAGTTAACATTTCATAGATAAAAAATATTTATCCAGAGTATTTAGTGACATTTTATTCATATAGTAAGACAACATGACTCTTTCCTCTGTTTTTTTGTTTTATATTGTTTGACAGGATGGTGGTATTAACAGTGTCCACACATTTCCAGTAAAAACCTATTTATATGTGTATTTAATATATTTCTATCTTAAACTTTAAAATTTTGTGTTGTTTTCATTTTAATACAATGGTTAAATAAATCTTGTCGAATACAAGCACAAGTTTCCACATCAGTGAGGAAACAAAATTGTAATATAGCATTTAAATGCGAGTTGATATTCTAGTGGAAAATGTGTGTTGGATAGATTGATTGTTGATTTCCTTCACAAGACATGTGGAATGTGACTCCAGAACCACATCTCTTGGTGGAATTACCCCAAGAACACATTTTCCAAACAATATTAGCTGATTTAATTGTATGCCCATTTTTTATTTCATAGAGTATTTTGATATTTTCCATGCCTAGCAAAATGACCACTTGTGTATAGGTCTAGGAATGGATTATTTATTTAATTTATAAATTTAATTTCCAGCTAACAGAGTGGGTTTTCATTTATTAGGACAACTCTTTGCAAGCAGTATGGGCCAATGGACCTGGCGAAAGGCGATTGATAAGGTAATGGTTCTTGCATTGTCTAGATTCTCCGTAGGCATTAATATTTTATATGACTTGATTGTACCTGTCGTATAATATAACTTTGCTATTTTCATTTCTAGCCTCTTCATCATGCTTCCTATCCAATGTTTGTATAGAAACATAATAATATCAGACTTAACTGTCTTTGTTGTGTTATTGCTATACCATTCCCTGCTTTTAACACTCTTATGTTCTCTCTGTGCATTGCCCACCTCTGTTTTTTAACCATTTTCCCTCTATCAAAACTGTTTATTTTCAGCTTTTGGCTCCATTTCTTCATCGCTTCTTTAAATTACTATTCAAAATTGTGTTTTATTTTTCATTTTCTACCAAAAGCTTGGAATTTTTTGTTCCCGTTTATTTTCTACCAAACAAAAATATTGCACGAGAAGCCTTTTTTGGGTGGAAATGGACGTGCTTTTCCTGTCGTCCAAGCTTCTTCCAACATTCTCATGGGGAAGAGGAGTCTCGATTTTTAAAACCTAGTAAGAGAAATTATCCTTTATCCTCCATATATGAAGCTACCATTTGTAGTTATATAACAAGTGTATTATGATAGATTTCTTGGTTTGGCATGGGAAGCTTTCTTGGGGTTGAAACAAAGGTATATTGCCATTCTATAGCATTTGTCTTGTAGTAATAATTTTTAGGAATTGTAGTGACATTGCCACCTCATGGCTCTTGTTTGACAAATACCTAATGTCTAGATTAGGATTTTCCTATTGAATATTTCTAAAGTGGATCTAGTTATTAAGGAGCAGATTGGGTTTGAACCATTCAACCCTATGTACTCTTTAATCACTAAAGCCTCCATGAGATCCTCAATTGAACCCATCTACCTAACTTGGATTTGTTAGGCAGTAATCACTTATGCCATTTTAAATCTTAATTCATCTTTCATTTTATGTTTTATAAGATCTGAAAATTTCTGTCATTTACATGTATTAAACTCATCCCTAAAACATCAAATCGCATGGTAGGTTTGCCCCAGTTTGTGGCTCGAAATTACCTTCTGGAAATATGCTCTGTAGCACTGATTAAATCTGGTCTAAAACAAAATTAAAAGGTCCACGAGACTGCACATCAATCACAAGCACTTATTGAAGATCCAAAATCGTGGAAAGGAATGTGCCTTTCCATGGTTTTTTTCTTAAACCCACAGGTTTTGTCACAATATCGACGAACTTTTTTCATGGGTATTACAAAATCGTCAACACCCCGGGTGGCTTTCCATGAATACCATCACTATAGCGACGCCGTTTCGTGGAAAAATTATAATTCAACTTGCAGATTTCGTCGATAGATATTGGTTTTCCATGGTTTTGCATGGAATAAATTTCTGTTCAAATTCCAGAATTCGTCGATAGAGAGACAAACATTGGTCGAAACTATTCCACAGTTTTTCATGGAACCAAAATTTTGCCTAGCCGTTTTTGGCCATATTTTCATCATTATAGGGACGATAATTTTGTTGATAGAGAAATGAAACGTATAAAATGAATTAAAAAAAATCAATTTCAAGGCCACCGTATAGAAGACACGTGGTGGCCAGTTTTCATCTCTATATCGACGGCTTATAAAGTTCATCGTTATAGTGACGAAATAAGTGCCACGAAACATCGTGACCGTTACTGTCGCAATTGAGACAACTAAATGTGGAAATAGCAACGAAAAACCATCACAAATTTTCTCATATGTATTAGTGTATGTACCTTACATAATTGATGAAAATCCTAAAATACAAAGATTTTTAAGTTGTTTGCCCACTAGCTTCAAGGATAGAATTGAGTTTGATAACCTAAAGACTCTTGAAGAGGCTATGAGAAAGGATGTCTTCTATTATGAACAGAGTAAAAAGAGAGAAATATTACCTAACTGGAAGAATAAAAGAATAAGTAACTTTGATCAGAAGAGAAAAGGGTTTAGTTCAAATAAGAGTTTTGGGAATAATTCTTGGAATTTCTCAAAGAATAACTATCAAAGAGAATATTTTCAAAATACTAACACCAAAATGCAGGGGTATGCCTAACAATTTTGTTAAAAATAAGGAACGTAAGGAACCTGTCAAGTGATGGGAATGTCAAGGACCGCATTATGCCAAGTACTGTCCGAACAGAACAGGGAACTTCAACAATGTGCATACCATTCAGGAAGAGGAAAAATTTGGAGATGTGGAAAATGAAATTCCCAAAATAACTGCAACCTTGGAGAACCAACAGATGGATCACTAAACTTCCATGGTGGAAGTGCAAGGTATGATACAAAACCAATCTGTTTCCATTCTGATTGATCTAGGTTCTAGTTTAATTTATGTATCACCTAACATAGTGGAAAAATGCAATTTAACTTTGAAATTTTTTAAAAAGTCTTGGCTGGTCCAATTAGCTACAAGAACTAAAAGGAATGTAGTTAATTATGTTGAAAACTGTAATTTGCTTATGAGTCAGTTTGAAACTAAGGTCAAGTTAAATGTGTTACCATTAGGTTCTTATGATGTCCTAATAGGTATGAATTGGTTGGAAAGACACCAATTAATTTTAAATTGCTTTTTGAAAACTTTTACTTGTTCAAATGATAAAGGAGAAAGGATTCCAGTCACATGAGTACCCAAGAAAATTTTTGTTAGACAAATATCAGCCTTACATATGAAAAAGGCTATAAGAAAAGGTTGTAAATTATTTTCTCCACACATAATAAATAATGAAAAAAATTATAAAGAAGATAAGCCAAGTTTCGGTGATATTCCAATCCTACAGGATTTCTCAGATGTTTTCCCAGAAGAAATTCCAGGACTACCTCCAAAGAGAGATATGGATTTTACAATCAAAGTAGTACTAGGAGCTGTACCTAATTTGAAGGCTCCTTATCGAATGAATATCTTGGAACTGAATGAATTAAAATTACAATTGCAATAATTAATAGACAAAAAATATGTAAGACCAAGTGTATCCCCTTGGGGAGCACCTGTTCTTTTTGTTAATAAGAAAGATGGTACATTACGTCTATGTATAGACTACCGTCAACTGAATAAAATGACAATTAAAAACAAGTATCCTCTGCCCCGCATCGATGATCTTTTTGATCAGATACATAGAGCGACGATATTTTGAAAAATAGACTTGAGATTTGGATATCATCAAGTCATAATTAAAGATGAAGATATATTTAAGACTGCTTTCAAAACTAGATATGGGAACTATGAATTTGTGGTTATTCCCTTTGGGTTAACAAACACTCTAGCAACGTTCCTGTTCTTAATGAACAGTGTCCTAAGTAAATACTTGGACAAATTTGTAGTCGTATTTATTGATGACATATTAATTTATTCTAAAACGAAAGAAGAACATGGTGAACACTTGCAGATAATACTACAAGTTTTAAGAGAACATCAACTATATGCTAAGTTCAATAAATGCAAATTTTATAAAGATAGGATACAATATATAGGGCACATAATATCTAAATAAGGAATATCGATAGACCCGGATAAGATAAAAGAAATAATTGATTGGCCTGTTCATAAGGACGTAACTGATGTACGATCCTTTATGGGAATAACAGGTTATTACATAAAATTTATAGAAGGATTTTCGAAATTGAAAATCCTATAACATCATTACAGAAAAAAAGGGAAAGAGATTTGTCTGGGATAAAAAATACGAAGAAAGTTTTAATAAATTAAAAGAATTATTAACCATTGCACCCATTTTAAAAATAGCAAATCCAGTCAAAGATTTCATTGTATGCACCGATGCATGCAACGAAGGTTTGGGTGGAGTACTAACACAATAAGGTCACGTAATTTATTATGAATCAAGGAAGTTAAAAACACACAAAAATAATTATGCAACTTACGACTTAGAGTTGGATGCCATAAACATTGCTTTAAAAATGTGGTGTCATCATCTAATAGGTAAAAGGTTTTTTCTAATGTCAGATAACATAAGATTAAGATATCTGTTTGATCAACAAAATCTAAACGCGAGGAAAGCTAGGTCGCTAGCTTTCCTTAGTGAATATGATTTTTAAATCAAACAAATTAAAGGGAAATAAAATAAAGTGGTTGATGCCTTAAGTAGAAATGAAATAACAAGTTTGTTAACAATTAAATTGACACCCTCGAAGATGATGGTCTGAAACATATCTTCTTTTTGCCTGCAACATAAAGACCAGAATTTGGAACAAATTGAGATCTTTGATCTCTCATCGAACCACTGCTTCCGCAAAGGAAGAAGTATGTGAAGACAAAGGTTTCTCTAAAGAATTGAATACCAATACTACTTAAGGATCAAAACCTACTCACCACAACTCCTGCAGTGGAAAGAATACATGGCATATGTATTAATTGTCCTAAAAACCTGGAAATTCAAGTAAAATGCCCCAAAACTAAGGAAAGCGGTTTTTTTGAAGGAAATAATTAAAAAGATTCAAAAATACTAATCCCACATTCATGGTTAGTGATTGGAAACAAAAATACCAATGCTATAAAAGAAAGGCATGCGAGGTGAAAGAAGAAGGACAAATTAGAGAGCAAAGGCATGCTGGAGGAATGAGAAGATAGATAGAACCTTTCTTGCACATCATAGTTTCTTTGCTCATTGGCATTGATGGAGAGGGGTAGTTTAGAGAAAGGGATAAAGGGATTCATCCATTATTGGGTTTTAATCACTTTCCTCTCAATTTAATATGATGTAATTTAAATTTCCTCTAAATATTGTGTTTCAATCCATGTTTGTTTCATGTATTTTTGCAACATTTAGTAGATAGATTTCATGCTTTTTTGAAGTTTTTTAAAGATATAGAGGTAAGGAAATAGCTAGCTACTAATAATGGAGGCCTAAAGGCCATGGAGGCTGGAGAAAAAGGATCTTCACCAAATGGCACGTTGCAAGAGGTAACCTCCTCATTTCACACCCTCTCTCTCTCCTTTGAAAAAGTGTAGAAATTTTAGGAAGTTGTCCATTATTGCATATACTATGTCAACAGGATTCACCCTCCCTATAGTTAAGGATAGATAGGCTATAGACACATCCCTATGGTCAAATCCACCAACAAGGTTATATTCCATTAGTAGTTATAAAACCGAATTAGAGGATAAATTGGAAGAAGGAATAAAGCTGGACACAGAATAGCAAAATCTACTAGGAAAAAGTAAATCAGAATGTATCTAAAAATTTAATTATGTATTACAGTTTAAATGAAAAAGGATTAATGCTATATAAAAACTTACTTTATGTGCCTAACATACCGAAAGTTAAACTGTTGATTTTGAATGAAGTACACAAAAGCCCTTATTCTAGACATCCAGGATATCAAAAGATGATAACAATGTTGAGAAAAGACTACTTCTGGCCTAATATGAAAAATATAGTTGCTGAATTTTTAGCTAGGCGTATAGAATGTTAGCAAGTTAAGATGAACATCAAAACCCAATAGGACATTTACAACCATTACCAATTCCAAATTACAAATGGGAGGTTATCAGTCTTGATTTTATAATTGGTTTGCCTAAAAATCAGAAACAAAATTATTCAATAATGGTAGTTGGGGATAAACTAAGTAAGGCAGCACACTTCCTACCTGTTAAAACAACTCATAAATATGCTAACATTGCTGACAACTTTATGAAGGAAATCTTTCGTTTGCATGGAATTCTGAAGGTTATAATTTTTAACAGAGATCCTAAGTTTATTGGTAATTTTTGGAAATATTTATTTAAAGGACTAGATACTAAATTGAATTTCAGTAATGCTTATCATCTAAAAATGAATGGAAAAATAGAAAGAGTCAATCAAGTACTAGAAGACATGTTACGAATTTATGTTAAAGACTATCCCAAGAAGTTGGAAGATTATTTGCACTTAATTGAATTTCCAAATAATAACCATTATCGAGATTTAGAAAATCTTAGTCCTTTCGAAATATTATATGGTAGAAAATGTAACACTCCTATTACATGGAATAATCCAGTTGATCGATTGATGTTAGGACCTGACTTGTTAAAAGAACTGTAACTAACAGTGAAACAGGTACAAATCAATTTGAAATCTGCTCAGGATAGACAAAAGAGTCATGCCGACCTTCAAATAACTTCCAAGGAATTCCAAGTAGGTGAGCATGTATTTGTTAAGGAAAAACTTAGAAAAAGATCCTTTAAACTAGGGATTTGTGCTAAATTAGCACCCAGGTATTGTGAACCATTTGAAATATTAGCGAGAGTGGGGCCAGTGGCATACTAGTTAGCTTTGCCACATAATCTTAGAATACATAATGTCTTTCATATTTCTATTTTAAAGAAGTATGTACATGATGTTACTCATGTGATCGACTGGAATGTGATTCAGGTAGAACTCGAAGGATATTTTCAGGTGGAACCGAAATGAAGTCGTAATAATAAGGAATTTTTTCTCTGGAATCACACCATTGGATAGGTAAAGGTGCAATGGAAACACCTTAGTCCAGATGAGGCAACTTGGGAATTGGAGAGCGATATGTGGGTGGCATATCTGGCTCTGTTCCAAGAAGACTCATAATAAACTTAGAAAACATCAAGGACGATGTTGAACTTAAGGGGGGGTGTTTGTAACACACCTATAACTGAAAAATAAATATTTATTATTTATTTCAGAAAACATTATGTTAAATTTATTGTAAATTTTTATGACCAAGTTGGTCAAGGATGACTGTAATTGAAGAATTATTTATTTTAATAATTAAATAAAAGAGACACCTATCCAAGGGAGACTATTGAATGAGTGTTCACTGACCCACTGGGAGGAATGAGCAGCTGTAGAAGGTTGGCTGACAAGTGGTAGCACTAGCATTTCACTTTCTAGCTGTTGCAGGAAGCACAATCCCTAAAATTGTGGTCATGTTCCCTAGAAGGGGGAACTGAGCTGGTGGCTCATTTAATTCCGAAACTGACCTAAAGACCTAGGAAATATTTTAAATACCATCAAATTAAGCAAGAGGCTCACTACTCATTCTACTTCAAGTTACTGTACCTTGTGATTGCTGCAAACTGAAAAGTTAGACACACAAGGAATTTGATGAGGGAATAGCTAAAGTGGAATTGTTGAGTTAAGTCTGTTGCGGAGTGCTAAGTGGTAGAAATTTGTTGTGTGAGATATTATCTAGTGATGTTCATCCTAGTGGTTTAGTGAACAGAATCGGGGGTCCTAAGCAAGTAATATTGGCTGCTTCAGGAGAAGGTTGGGTGGAACAATCTCCTTTGGGTGTTTGTCCCAATCTGCAAAATTATCCAGGTTCTAATTGTTGTTATGTATTGGTGATTTAATTCTATGTCTATTTTCTTATTTATAGGAATGCTAAGTAGTTACACATTTTGATAATAATTTGTGGTTATTATCTATGATCTGTACTTTCTATCTAGAAGTGAGTTTTATTATTTTAAGAAGACAAATCCGCGATTAGTTTAGTCAAAGTGAAAGTTTAAGGCTTACTAATATAAGTATCCTATTATATTAGTTTTAGCTTAATATTGTTTTTTCCTTCTCTTGTTATATTAATCATAGTGCTCTATATCAATTATACCAATCCATTGTATTGCTGATTTAGTGAAAACCCTATTAAAAACTATTGCATAGGTTACTATAAAATATATATCTAATTACAGATACATAGAAGTAAACATATAAAAAAATGATAAATCCTAATAAGGATAAAACTCGTAAAGAGTTTCATAAGCTAACTACTTAGTTTCTTAATTTAAACAAAAAAAGTGCTTACGTTAAACATACCCAGGGTTTAAACCTGTAATAGAAAATATACACGGTATACACATTTATGTATAATCTCGGGTTAAATCCTTATAACATTAAATTATTAACTTCAACTAGAATATTTAAGTAAACCATTTGGTTCAGATCCAAACCCTAGATATAGTAGATAAGTAAAACTTTAAATCGAAATAATAATGAAGCTAGGTTTCAGATCTCACCACATAAATATTTCCTGTTAAGGTGACATGGCCATATTCTTGTAAAAACATTAATGTTAAATATCAAGTTGATATTATTTATGGGCCACAGCACTGGTTATAGGATGTATGCCGAATTGGTATTGTCTTCGGCAAGTTATTTACTTACAGAAAGAAATTATAGCAACCTTATGGCTTAATTCTATTCATTATAAAATTGTATATTACATATAATAACTCGAATCTTAACAAACAAGAAGTATTTGTTCTATGTCAAGATAGAAACAGAGTGATGTACTTACGATCTCTCTCTAAGAACAACAAGAAGCTAAGTAAAATCCTCAAAAGGGTCGTATCAGCTTTCACCATTTACAACAAAGCTATAGAAGTACAAACTAACAAACATGATTTTAGTTAGCAGAAAAACCCTAGAGGATTGTTTAAAAAAAAAACATAAATCCTTTTATGAATAAATGCAAAACAACGATATCTATTGACAGAGGCTCTACGACCTTCTCATAAACCTTTTACATAAACAGAAATAAAAATAGAGGCTTCACGGCTTAGATTCTTTAACAGAGTTGTTATAAAATAAATTACCTACGAATTTATGGCCTACTAATAATGCATTAAAGAATTAAATACTAGAGAATCGAGATAGTATTCCTGACTGTAAACATAAAGGCCTCACGGCCACAATACAACATTTTTAAAAAACGATGAACTGTAAAATCAATATAGGTGTAAAAACATCGTGGGTCTTTCCAAAGCATAAAACCATTACTTGATTTAAATAACAATAATTATCACTGACAGTGGCCTTACGACCCTTTATAAAAACAAACACGACAGTATAAAGGACTCACGACCACGTTATTATAAACTTATACAAACTGTAAAAACACCAAACAGAGACGATAATCGAAATAGAGAATATCTATTGCACAGAGCGACAATGCTTTAAATAAAAAGAATTTACAATATTACATGGCCTTATATAAGCCCTCACGGGTTCTTACAAAACCTTTACATCATCAAAATAACAATGTAGTAGAACGATTTTAGATACACCATAAATGCAATGATAGATAAGGCATAGTCAATATGACTCGATAGACAACAGTAGCCACACCGAGTTCATGGTTTACAAAAGAGGAAACACAGAGAAGAAGCCCCAAATCCATGGGGAACAATGCATAACAAGTCATAAATTTTTTACCACAGAGCCAAGAAGGGAAAGGCCACAAGTCTTACCGGGTTGTAAAACCCTCTCGGCCAGCATCTAACCTAAACCTTGTTGCAAAGAACATTTATGGGTTACTCCTGTACATACGAGTCAAGAGTTAGAACGATGATTTTATAAATTGAAATTTTGGACAAAGAAAATTAATACTTGAAAATGATAGAGGTAGGTTTTACCTATTTCCGCAACCGGAGCAATCCAGGCATCATCATAATGAAGAATACAAACTGCACTAGTGAGTTGCTCAATCTTGGACAGGACAAAATAGTGTCAAGGGCCAAGAGTGTTGGCTCCTCCACCTCTATTTGGGGACATAAGAGTTTTTAGGTCAAGCATCTAGAGGCCAGTTGCAACGTTGGAAAACAATAAAACCCAAGCATAACTTCACCAAGAAGATGGAAACTTCCCATGATTCAAATTAAACCCCTATGGTTTCGAACTAAACCTCTTTTCCAATAACTGGAACAATTAAGACCTCCACTTGGCCCGATAGTAAAATCATTAAACACACGATGTACACCAATCTTTTCAACTCCCATCACATTATCCTTTTTGGTTAGCCTTCGATACACGATATAGTTTTGCACCTTTGTTATGGTTATATGTAAGGGCGACATAATAGGTTTGTAATCTTTTACATAATATTTAGTATTTCTTGGTAGCACTTGGTTGAAGGTCTTTCTTAGATAATTGTGGGGTTGATGTTTTGAGAGGTCTGTCGAACCCTTAGGCCCTCGTTTCAAAAGGAATGATGGATTTGTAACTTAGAACCTTGTTTCAGTAATTAAAGTCTTAAACGACTCTCACCTACACAAGGAAAACAAGGTTTATGTGTTAGCCATGGAGGTTAAGTAAGGAATGCAAACTTCGCGTCCTAGCTCATAGGTAGGACCAAGACTTAAAAAACCATAACATTTTCTACAACCTTGCGAAGAGTTAAAAGTAGTTATAGTAACAAGATGGTAACGGCATATTGTCGTAAAAAGAGACATGTTGATGATAAAAATAAACATAGTCACATGAGTCTTGCAGTTTAACTAAAGTAATTTTGTTAAATATTGTCACCACAGAGAAAGCGTGAAGTATAACATATCTTGGATTTACTCCTAGGAATTTTATAAAGTTACATATAGTAAACAAGTAAATAAATTGTTTTATTATTATGAATTTTAGGGATATTACATACGTCGTGTAACCTGAAAATTTCTTTCATAAATATATCAACAATGTTAATATCCGTATAAGTATATTTTACCGGAATAAAGTGAGTTGCTTTACTTAATTTGTTCACTATGGTCATGATTGAGTTGTGTTGTTTGAAATTCTTAGGTAAACCTATTATGAAATCTATGATGATTACTTCCCATTTCCATTCCGGAATGGGTAGTGCCTACAGTAATCCTATTGGATGTTGGTGTTCTACTTTTACCTATTGGCATTCAATGCAACATGCTAAATATTCGACTACATTTTTTCATATTAGGACAAAGGAATTATTTTCTCATCATAGTGATCATTTTCTGGTATCCAAGTTGTCCTGAATATTATCGTTTATGTAATTAATCCATAATAGTTAGTTTAATATCTATTAAATTTGGATATATAATCTACCTTTATGTAGTAATAACCCTCTTCCATTCAGACTAGGATATGTTTTATTTGGTTCATTTCATTTTCTGCACACTTTTCTTTTAAGGTTTGATATTCTTTATCACAATTTTCTGCATTTAAGATTTTATTTTCTAATTCCAATTCATAGCTAATACTTGCATAAAGTAAGTTTGCATGACGACTTAAAGCGTCTGCAACTTTGTGTTCTTTTCCTTTTATATTTTTTATTTCAAATTCATATTCGCTTAAAAATTACAGCCACCTAGATTGTCTTGCATTAAGGTTTTGTTTTTCAAACATGCATTTTAGACTTATGTTATCCGACATTAATAAGAATATTTTTCCGATGAGGTAGTGTCGCCACATTTTTAGTGCATGTATGATAGAAGCAAGTTCTAAGTCATGAGTAGCATAATTATTCTCATGTTCTTTTAACTTCCTAGATTTGTAGGACACAACGTAATTTTCTTGAATTAGTACCCCGCCTAATCCTTCTTTACATATGATAGGTGCATACGATGAAATCCTTAAAAATATTATCAATTTTTAATATAGGAGTTATGGTTAATAGGTGTTTTAGTTTATTAAAACTTTTTGTACTTTTTTCGTTCCAATCAAATTTCTTCCCTTTATTTTGTAGTAAAGTTATGGGGTAAGCTATCTTAGAAAACCCTTCAATAAATTTTTCAGTAATAGCCAGTAATCCGCAAGAACGATCTTATGTCAATTACATTCCTTGGAACATGCCATTCAATGATATCCTTAATATTATCTTAATCGACTAATATTCCATATTTAGACACCACGTGTCCTAGATACTTGATTATGTCATTAAAGAAGTCACACTTGCTAAACTTAGAAAATAATTGTTGTTCTTTTAACACTTATAAAATTATTCTCATGTGTTCCTCGTGTTATTGTTTATTCTTTGAGTAGATCAATATGTCCTCGATGAAGACAACTCCAAATTTATCTAAGTAATTACTCAAACTACTATTCATTAAACATATAAAGGTTTCAAGTCTATTTGTTAAACCAAAGGGCATTACGACAAACTCATAATGACCATATCAGGTTCTAAAATCATTCTTAAAGATGTTTTCATCCTGAATCTGTACTTGATGGTATCTGGATCTTAAATATATTTTGTAGAAGATGGTTTCCCCTTAGAACAGATCAAACAAATCGTCTATCTAGGGAAAAGGATATTTATTATTAATAGTCATCTTGTTTAATTGTCCATAATCTATGCATTGTCCTAAAGTGTCATATTTTTTCTTTACGAATAAGAACTATGCTCGCCAAGGGGAAACACTAGGTCAAATTTATTTTTTATCAATTAGTTCCTGCAATTGTGTTTAAATTTTAGTAAGTTATATTATATTCATCTGATAGAGGCTTTTGATGTTGGTACCTCTCATGGTACCATATCTATCATAAATTCTATGTCTCTCTTCAGAGGTAGTCTAGGAACTTCTTGCAGAAATATGTCTTTAAAATCTTTTAAAATCGGTATATCCTCTATTTTAAGTTGATTATATTTATCCTTATTATCCATTCAATAGACCGCAAAGAACTTGAATCCTTACGTACATACATTTTCATCTGTAAGGAAGATATTTCTCTTATAGTAACTTTTCTGGGAATTCCTTTTACATTAGTTCTATTACCATTATCATCCAAGCATGTGAAGGTTTTATCATAGCAGTTTAACACAACTCTATGTTTCTCTAACTAATCCATTCTTATCAGTAAATCATGAGACATTAATGGTAAGATATTTAAATCAACATGTGTATTTAATTCATTCAACATAATTTCATAGTTTTTTACATAAATAGTGACGTTTCATTTTGTACCTGTACAGCTAGTTGTACCAGCCATGAGTTTTAAAACTTATCTTGTATTAATTTACATAAATCTACAATCCTAGGTGATAAATAACTTAAACTTGCACTTGGATCAATTAATATAGAGATGGGTTGGTATTTCATCACACCTTCGATTTCGACCATCGAAGTATGATGGTATTCTTGTCGATTATCTAATGTTGCACTGATTCTAAGAATGCTTCTCTCCATATCCCCAATTGTAGTAGCTTCTTGGATTGAGTGAACATTATTAAAAAAATTCTTTCTTATGGGACAGTCTTTAAAATAATGTGTCTTGCCACATTCCTAGCATTTTAGTGGTTCTCTCTATCTAGTGTTTTTATTAAATGTTGTGGGTTTTTCTCGTTCCTTTGCTATAGGGTTTTGTGGTTTAAATATTTTATAATTATTGCCTTGATACCCTCGATAGTTATTCCCAATAGTTTTGTGAAACTCAGTATTTTTCTTTCTTTGATCAAAGTTGTCACGTATTTTAGTTTTCCAGTTAGGTACATTTTCCCTTTTTTTCTTATTATGATCCTAACCGAAGTTTTCCTTTCTCATTTCCTCTTCCAACATTTTTGGATTATCATACTTAATCCTCTCTTTAAACATAAGAGACAGAAAACTGAGAAAATGTTGTATTTTTTATTTTTCGTCAATTATAAAAGGCACATAACGAAGTAAACTTAAAAATTTATTATAGAGTTCTTTCATGCTCATAGAACCTAATCTTAATTCGTAAAATTCCTTATATTTTTCTTTGTAATACTGTTGTGAAATATAATTTCTTTTAAAATGTTTCTTGAATGTTCTCCATGTTACATAGCATTCTTTTATACCTTTCACTTTCTTTATGTCCTTCCACCAGATATCTACTTTTCCTGTTAAGTTATAGATGGCCATTTCTTCCTTTAATTCATCGAAATAGTTATAAATATGGAAATATTTCTTCATTCCAGATAACCAAGCTTTCGCTTCTTCCCCTTTCTCGATCTCTCCGTTAAACATACAAGGCTTGATCTTCTTGAATTCACCTAAAATTTATTCATAAGGTTTATATTTCTTTTTCTTTGATTACTGTCACTAGTTTCACTAGAATCCTTATGTTTTTTTTCTATATTGTTCTTGCTTGATTCTTTTAGGCTCATGTTCGGAAAATTCCTGTTTCCCTCCCTTACGTTTGTAAGGTGTAGTTTTTTCCATGTTAAGTTCAGGTTATTTATTTTTATCTCTTTCATTACTGTGTAGTTTAGACAACATAATGTTATTTAACTCTTCCCGTGCTTTCAAAATACGTTCGTTATCTTATTTAACTCGTTTTAGTTTCGCTCTTAATTCTTTAACAGTTTGTTGTAATTCAAATGGGTTGTCATTTCAACTTTCATTTAGATTTACCCATATTTCACCTGCCCTTAGATTACCCTCTTCATTGTTCACTAGATTCCTAGGATGAGATTCCTCTTTCGCAGACATTCCTACATCTTCCATAATTTCCTGCAAAAACAAACTTATTCTTCTCTTCTTGTTCGTAAGATAATCAAACCACAATAAGATAAAGTTAGTTTTATGGTTTTATCAGTTTCAATGTTGGGCTTGTTCAGGCATGTGTTGTAACCTTGCTCTAATACCATTCCGTCACAAACCTATAAATCCCAAAATAATAAAAATAAATAAATAAAAATAAAATAAAAAATCTTTTATTCTTTTATCCGAGTAAATTGTTGTAACATGTATAATTTGGTCGTAGCATGAAGCATTTGTCGTTATGAGTAAAAATGTGAAAAATAACTTATGATTAATTCTTACTTTGAATGAACATGTTATACTTTATATGGTGTTTATATATGAGCGGCGACGACCCTAATGCCACACCTTAAGGTGATGTTCTTACTTCTTTTCATGTTTATGGTAAACATAATGGTTTCACTAAGGGTTATGAGCCCAAATTCCATGGCTTAATCCTAGCATCGTAATTTTAGTTCTTACAACTAGGTCCTAGATCTAAACACACCCTCCACTATAGGGTGGCAAGGTTACAATAATAAAGTAAAAGGTTAATGGCAAAAGGGACTTAGTGCAAAACATAGTTTAATGGTTTGGTGATGATGTAATTGGGGACTAGGTGTTAAACACCATAGTCGAGGCCCCCAATTTGACCTTGGAATAAAAATAATGTGGTGTTATAACATGGTTTGGTACCTTATCCTTTGATGGGATTACAAGGTTTAAAATGCATACAATTAAGTTTTTGTCTTTGGGACATTAATGGTGCATTGGTTGTGAGTTGATAACACATCCATGCGTTTAATGGCAAGTTGTAAAGCGGGTTCGAGAGGGATATCAACCCTCCATCTATCACAATATCAAGCCAGGGATTTGGGAAGTGTTTAATTCAGTTTTTACATGTCTGAAGGTTTCATTTAGCATCTTGTTTTGGACCGTAACTAGTCGATGGAAAGAGGTCATTCCTTCATGGATGCGCTACGTATTTTTCTCAAACCCTTACATAGTTTGTTTAATAGAGTTTATCTGCTTTTTTTTAGGTATACTTGAGGTTTTTATCAATGTTAAAGGTTTCCATTATGGCCTTGAACTTTCTGGTTCGTTGCGGTGAAGGAGAGAACAAATCCCTTGTTGAGATTTTCAACCCTATAACCAGGTAATAAAATTTCTTAAATGATTTCCCTCAGTTCAACCTTTGGATTTTCTTTTTTTTTTCTATTAAAGGAATGTGAAAAATATAACCTGTGGTTTTTCCCTTGGTTTGCAGGTAGAGGAGGAGTAAGGGCGCCTTAAAGGAGCCGACTGCTGGCCCTCTCTGCAATAAATTCCGATGAGCTCCTAAAATTGAAGGTTTTAAATTATGTGCAATTCGATTCTTAAATAAAATCTAACTTCTTAATTTGGATGTGCAAGTGGAGTTTGGTAGCTATGGAATCTACCAATGAATATTGGTTTACCACCCCTGCATCTCTAGTCAGGTAAGAACGTTTTTACCCTATTATGAATTCTTTGGTTGTTTATAGTTTTCATTATAAAAATATAAATAGTGTTAACTATGTAACATGTGCAATGTAGGTTGTGATTTGGCCCGCGAGAGTGGTGATACAGTTACTCCTCTCAGGCCTGTTACTTCAAAAACCTAAGGCGGGGAAAGAAAAACCATGCTTTATTTAAAAAAATTGTACAAAAGTTGTCTTTACTAGCAGGAATACTAGGCTTTCTCAATTTTTTTGATGATGTGCATGTATTTTTTCCCCTTCATGGTCGTGCTTGGTCTGCATCCCCGGATTCGTCCGCAACCAATGGTAAGGTTTCTAATATGAAAAGGGTTACATTGGTTCTCCACTAGGTTTTGTAAACCACAAGAAGTATGAATTTCTCCACTACCGGGAAGATAAGTTTGATCTGTGTTTTTTTTTGTTAAGCCCTCGTGGGTATGTATGTTTTTAAAAAGTGGCTTCGCAACCTTTCTATTTAGAGCATCATTTTAAACCATCCATTCAAATGTAGAATGTTGTTGAAGCTTTATCGATGGAAGCCATAATTAATGGGATTACATCCACGCATCAATTATCAGACTTAATCTTGGTTAATGGCAATTCGACAGTTTGTTGTCCTTGGTGCTTCGGTTATGTTGGAAGCTCTTTTGGACAGATCCATGTGTCGTGCAATTAGAGACTGTGTATTTATAATTAATTACTATATTAAAATTTATTCTCTAGTTCTTCCTAGATCTGATTGCGTATCTAAATGTGTATTTATTAAATAGATTTGTGTTGGATATTATGGTTCTATTGTATAATAATTTACTATTTCAATCATTTCCAATCTCGGTTTACGTTTTGGATGATTTTGGTTTAGATGAGATGACTTTTGGTTTTACTCTGCTTTATGTAGAGTAGTTTATGCGAATTATGGATTTGGTTTTGGGAAAATAAACCCTCTCAGCTCTACTCTGTTTATCCTAGAGAATTATGAGCGAGAATCTATAGCCTTTTGGTTTATTGTTTAAATATTGGATTTTTCTTTCTATAATGAAGTTGTAAAGCATAAAATTTAAGGAACTGGTCATAGCCATAGGAACTCTGATAGCAAGGTTTTTAATTGGGAATGAGTTTTTAAGTTGATACAGTTTAGAGAACAGAGACGAGTTGTGTAAGAAGACATCGAATTCTATGGAAATGGTTAGTTGAACGAATACATTTAAAAAATACTTTAATAAAGCATATGCAAGCATAATTTAAAACATTTAACGAGATCTAAATAATTTTCGTTTAGATTTCCTAGTTATGCTAACATTATAACCATTCAGAACCCTGATTCGGGTATGGAATCCCAAATAGAGATTCATTAAATTATACAAAGATCATACAATTTCTCTGCTAATTAAGATCAGTTTACGTTAAATCATAACACTAAGTAGAGAAGATAATAAGAACAAATGTATAGTATCAATTACTGAGATTACGATTCAAATCTAACTTGAATTATACTTTAACAAAACTTTAAATAGATAAGAATAGAAATAGGGAACCTGACACCACTATTGAGAAAACAGAACTGAAGTTGTCGTTCTTTCCAACCAACTCTTGGAGAAGCCAATTCTTACTTGCTTCAGAACCCCTAAGCCTGTTTGTTGAAACAAAAAGACAAATACGATCAACGTGCCATCTCTTGCATTAACAGATCAATTTCCCGTACATCGCTAGCCCCGTGCTTTCTAAATGGACATAATATTATATAGTATTTTTCTTAGGACTTGGTCATTTAATAGCCTCCTTCTCTTTAGCACTCCACAAGGAGTCTTGACCTAATTTTGGGGAGGAAGCCTCCTACATCACTTGAGTTCTCACTCAACAACTTTCACCATTTGTCTTTTCCCCTTGTGGATAAACAAACACTCTTTCAATAGCTATTTCAGTTTTGATTTCCTCTCAGTATTTTTAACTATTAAATAAAATTAATTCATTACATCTATTTTGACTTTCTAGTCAAAATATTAAAATATATAAAATATTCAAAGAATAATAGTTTTCATTTATTAGGTGCATTACATTAACTATAATACAATGAAACATAGTTTACCATTTTCAACCATAGTGAAGCATGGTCAACCATAATGAACCATGGTTAACCGTCATTAACCATTAACATCTAAAGTCAAAGCTTTAGTCATCAAATGAACCAAATTTCGGTCAACCGTAGTTAACCCAGATCAATCATTCTTGACCATAGTCAAACATGGTTTTTAAAAGTAAACTATGGTCAACTAAATTCAACCACGATAAACCATGGTCAACTATATTAAACCATAGTTTACCATAGTTAATTGTAATTGACCATAATACCTTTTATTTAATAGTAATAATAAATTAGTAACAATATTATTATTATTAATGGTGTTCTTACATATTAATAATAAATATTTTTCATTAAATATTTATATTTATAAATAAATTTCAATTGTTTATTAGAAATAAATGTTATAAATTAAATTATTATAAATAATACTTTTAATTAATATTAACATATTTTTTACTAAATATTTTTAATTATATTTTTATCCATTTTACTAAATAATATTTACTAATTAATTAAGATATACTAATAATTAATAATAAATATTATTATTTAAAGATAATAATAATATTATTAAATTTAATAATTATTATTCTTACATATCAATAAAAATATGTATCTAACAAATAAATTTAAATTTTTGTTCATATAAATAATTATTTAAAAAAATTAACATCTTATTATTATACCTAGGACTTTGCTTTGACTTTGCTATTACTTGGTGTCTTTTGAGGCAGTTTTAAAAAATCAAAACCTGTTTTGCAAAGTAAGACTTAAGGATTTGTAAAATATTTTTTTTAATTTTGTTAAAAAACTATTTTTGTCAACAGCTGATTGGTGGATAGAAGATGATGTTAGCTTTGCGATTTGGTATCTGTATTTGAGTTGACATGTGTCCACCTGACATCATAATAATAAAAATAAAAAAATAAAAATTATAATAAAAATTATATCGGATTGATAGAGAAAGGTTTGGCGTCGGTCACCACAGCGATTGGCGGTAGAGGAGAGTGTGGAGTTTTGTGAAGCAATTCTAGTTTTCTTTTTCTGCGCAGATGCATATGTGGGGGCATGGATCTCAGTATAGAAAAGGTCCGGAGTCTCTGAGAGGAACACAGCCCACAGCAATGCTGAGGCTGCCATGCTATTGCTGTGCTCAAGGGTGCAAGAATAACATACATCATCCTCGTGCAAAGCCACTGAAGGATTTCCGCACCCTTCAAACCCATTACAAGCGCAAGCATGGCATGAAGCCATTCATGTGCCGAAAGTGTAGCAAACAGTTTGCTGTGAGAGGGGACTGGCGAACCCACGAGAAGAACTGTGGAAAGCTTTGGTTCTGTACATGTGGATCGGACTTCAAGCACAAACGCTCTCTCAAGGATCATATCAGGGCCTTCGGCCATGGCAATGCTCCTCAAGGGGAAGCCGATAATTATTCCTTTGAAGATGAAGAGGACCAGGGTTCTGAAGATGATGAACTCTCTGGAGGATCCCAGTGATTAATATGAGCAGGCCCAACAGATCATCATAAATTGAATTACTAGTAGATTTATCATGATCTGTTGCAGGAATAAACACTGTTTTTAGGTTTTTTTTTTAAGTGTAATTTCTCTTCAAGTTTTAAGACTGCATGTATGTATATGTAAGTGTGCTGACTAACAAAGCACTCTTATCTTTTATGTGTTGAGAGTGGTTTGCTAATAAGCACACCGGGGATCTTTCCACACCAAGAAATGGCATACCAGTACAATGTGTATGCATGAGGTCTTATAACCTGTTCACAATAGGTTCTGTGAAGTAGAAGAATTTCCACTCTACATGTCAATTATACTATATACAGGGATTTCCTTTTCCTATAAGGCAGTATGCTGCAATAGTGCAACCTGCAATTCATGTATGGACTCCGGCCAACCCAGTCCATGTAGTCGATTTAGCACCTTGTTCTTTGACTGCAATATTATTGCAAAAATCTGCAGCATTGAAGTACAGTGGTACGGAGGATAAAATTATTATTCCAAAGGCCAAGGTGCTAGGTAGAGAAATCAATGTGTATTATCTGTAACTATTATGGCGGCTGCAATCTGGAGGAAATTTGTCTACTTCACCGACTCGAGCATAGACATTAATATAATAACTTCGTTATCAAATAAGACTGGATCAGTTTATCTGGATTTTTTAATGTCAATCAATGTTTCTGTGCTCTTGGCTGGTAAAATATAATATAACTTTGTCTAACCTATGGCAGACATGGTCTCATGGGTGTCCTTGACATTAACAGCTTATTTCGTTTGACTCGCAGATTTTAAATGAAGTCTGTTCAGATTCTTATTGAAGTTGTTGGTTTACCTGTTCCTCGCTCCACTCATTCTACAAAATAGTAAAATCTGTTTACTGTTTACCGCTGAAATTAAAACCAATTCCCAGATTCTGATATTTCCTTTCCAGTTTTTCTTTTTTCTTTTGCATTGAAGTATGAATGCGTTTATTAAAAGAAAACCTACACGGTGGGCGTTACGTCTGACTTTTGCGCTGTTTCTGAACAAATTGGCCCATTGGATACCGTTTTCACCTGCTCCACTGACTGTTTTTGAAAGCTCTCAAATTCCACAAACCATCGTTTCAAAGTAGACCTAAAAACCCAAGTTTGAAAAATCTCAGTTCTGAATAATCTAGGCTGATATTCAAAGAATAATAAAATATTGAGCTTCATTAATGCAGAACATATTGCAATAATGGTCATCTAACTACACAGAATAATTCGAGGGACAAAGAAGTAGTAAGAAAATAGTGATTATTGGCTACCTAATGATTTATTCGTCTGGTCTAGGTTTTTCAAATCATTGGATCAAGTAAATAGGCAAATCAAACATACAACATAGTGTTTTCTTCGCCAGATTTTTATTTAATAAAACTGTGACTGGAGAACCGGAAAAGGTTGAAAAAACAGCCAAAGTAAAGTCCCTGTATGTGCGCGCATATGTGAACAGTAAAGTTTTGCTTTTATGTGGGTACCAACTATATAGAAAATGTGATCAAACAGTTATTCCATTTTTCGATGCTAGTGCCCTTTTTACTTGCTAAATCCTCTTCTTTGACTTCTGTACATTAATTATTTCACACTGGCCTGGCCTGGCCTTTCCTCCAGCTTTCGTTACAAAGAGTTAGTGCACAATAAAGTTCTGCTTTTATTCTTTGCTACTCCTGCTTTACTATCCTAATTTTCACGCTGAATCCATAAGCTTTTTAAGTAAAGAAGTTCGCCCAGGACGGCAGAATCTAAGCATTAATTTTTCTACATTTGTATTGGTGAGAACATTAATTAATTTTATATATATTTTCGGCTTTGGTAATCTTCTTGTGACATTGCATTTCATGATTCCATTACATAAAAGAAAGTATATATGCAAAAGATTACAAATGCGAAGATATGATAGATGCCCACATTCTGTACTGCTAGATATGAAGATAAAATGTTGAAATTCAGCCATCCATGATATCAAAACATTGACTCGTACTCCAATAAAGTGGATTTGAAGCTTAAATACTTCAATAAAGTGGAATTTAAGTTTAAACCAGACTGAAATTAATATTTTATTGCATTACTTCTCCCATGAGTCTTCATAGATTAGATTCCAGGGAAAGCTTTAGACACTTTTGTATATATGTAGTAAGCTTTATAATAAAATACATCATTAATAATGTTAAAATATATAATTATTTTCTTAACCAATTAATGCTGATCCTTTAATCCAGAAATATTTGTTTATTTTGTTTATACTTATGTGCAAGCCTTCCGAAGTTCACAATCTACTCTTAAATTAAATTAAGTTAAACTTTAATTTGAAGATAAATATTAAATTAAGTTGAACTTTACTTTGAAGATAAAGATTATTAGGTTAGATTTTAGTGTAAGATAAAATTTATTTAATTATATTTTATCTTAAAGACAATTTTATATTCTGTTAAATTGAAGTAAAGTATTTGATAATTTTATTTTATTTTAAATATAAATTATGTTAAATTAAATTTAAGTAAAGTATTGGTTAAAAATTTAATTTAA
>LPNX010045918.1:2052-63490 GCA_001517045.1 Pseudotsuga menziesii
TAAGAGACCCAAGAAAGAGATAATACAGAAACCATAAAATGTCAAGCACCCCAAACAAAAACAATGCAGACGAGAGTAAACCCCAAAAACCCACCACCTTGAAACTAAGATAGGTGTCCGAGAGAGCCATGCCTGCCTGGTGCAGGTGACAAAAGAGGGAGCCGGTGGGTTGACGCCGCAGGGATGCAAGGAGAAAAAAGCAGACTCTCCATCGCAGACTTCCCTTTCACTTCCATGAATTGTTATTCCCTACGATCCACTCACTCTAGCAATACATAGAACACAACACAATTTTATTCTTGAAATTAACAACGGAACATAGTTTGTCTCGCGAATTATACAATGGGCACAAATCAAAATTTAATTGTTAAAATTATGAATACAACATAGTTGGTCTTGCGAATGATCCAATTGGTGTACTCAGTCTTCTATCGGTTTTTATTTTGTTTCATAATATTCAGAAACTTCTCGGCCAACATTTAAATTCAATAATAAATTCTAAAAAAATTAGATGTCTAATTTTATTATTATTATTATCAAAATTAAATTTATTCTTATGAATGAAGAATAACAAAAACACTCTAGGGCGCATCTTATCCACTTTACCAAATAAAACCCATTGTCAATCAACATTTTTCAATTTTTATTTTTTATACTTCCAATACATAGCTTGCCTTTCAATTTTATAAATTGTTTCAATGAATCCTATGTTTCTTTAAATTGTTTCAAAGAGTTATATGCCTTATGTTTTTGTAAATTGTTTCAAAGACTCCCATGTATTAGTGTCACATTTAACATAATGTCAAGAGGGTACTCATGTCTCGTTTAACATAAAAGTTCTTTTTTATTTAATGTAGCAAAGGATGGACCTTGTTCCAAGTAGTATAGGCTAATAACATTTTTTTTAGTGATTAATATGCTATATGCAAAGTTATTTTTATGTATTTCCAAAATAGTCATTAAACCATTTAATTGAATTTTCTTGTACTTTATCTTATATTTTTATGGAAATAAATCCATTTAATTGAAAATACGTACTTTATCTTATATCTTTATAGAAAAATAAATATAGGCAAGGGGTTGTGGTCTAACAACATTGGGTGGTGGTTGGGGCCTCGAGATAGGTATTGAGAAATTTATTGGATGGAGTGGAGGCATGCAATGTTCTTATATCTACAGTCAGAAAAAGTTGTTGAGTCGAGCTTTCTACACCACAAATCCCGTAAAAAAAATTTGGATGGGTGAAAAATATAGGACATATAAATCCCTAGCCCTAAAATTAAATGGCTTGCACCGCCTTGCATATGCCGGTAAATTGTTTTGAAAGTTTACCACATCTAGTTTATTTTCTGGTATCATTCCACGTGTCACAGAATCCACTCTCTCCTAGGCACAAAAACCGCTTTAATAGAGTACGAATCTGATATCGCTCTACATGTCGGAGGCTACCTTAAATAAAAATAACCGTAATCTGGATTTGGTAACATGGGAAAAACATGTTATTTTTACATGGTTCAGTTGTTATGTACTCTTTTTATTTTATTTTATTTGATGGCAAGATGTGTACTTGTTATCTATGTGTAGTTGTAATCAAAATTTGTCTATGCTTCAACTATATATTATTACCTATCTTCTTCTAGTTAAAAGGGTTGTCTACCACTGCCCATTATCTATGCATCAACTTCTAGTTATCAAGTACCAATTATCCATACATTAAGTATCAACTACCAGTTGTATATATATATAATTGTTTATTTAGAATTTGGAAGGACATCCATAATATCAATTTGGAGAGTACACTTGTCTCGTCCTCCTGTAATCTAGGAAAAACATACTTGCTACTCCACCCCAAATTGTAAAATATAAATATACCTATCACGATAATATATTTTAAAAAAACCATTATTTCTATTCAAAAATCTTACTACAAGAGAATTTCTTAGGCATGAGGTAAAACTGCAACTAGGTATAGTATCATGGCTTCATGTATGAGCTAAATCCTAGTGGATACTTGATAGCACATGATCTCTACCTAGCCTCAACGATGATGGAGAATCAGGAATAATTTAGGGGATTGAAACCATCCTTTTGGTCCTAGAGTAAGAGCTAAAATTGTTTTTAACTGGCTAAGAGCTTGTCTTCCCAGGATGTAAGGAAATAGTTTAATGACATTTGGTAAGAGTGGAAGTCTACTCCTTTTCAGACCATCAACATGTTATTTCAAGTTGTGTGGTTTTCCTTGAATAAGGGTGATGAGAAAACTCACATTTTCTATAGCAACACATGGTTGCCATTTTGACAACTAAGTTATTATAAATTTTGTCACCTTCATAAAAGAAAAGGAAAAAAAATCACTATCGAAACATATTTGCAACCCACCTACAAATGGAACAAACATAATACATACCATCCTCCAACATTTTCACAATGTAATAAAGGTCAATCACATGGTCCTCCTCATGATACATTGAAGCGACACATGTATATAATCCCAACAATTTAAAATCTCTTTCATTGCAAAGAATTAGACATGTTCCAAGTGTGCCATGCCTTGCATAAAAGTGAGTCAAAATCTATGTGAATCCTAACATATTCAACATCCATGAATAATATAGAGGATGCATGGACCAATAAATTCAATGATGAAGTATAAATCCTTTGAATGAGCATATCCATGGATGGATTTCACCCATGTTCCCTCCAAAACAACAACTATTCTATTTAGATAGTAATAGTGATTACTAACAATATTCCACAATAGTTGACCATGAAGAATGAACATATTATGTTGGATCTTAAAATTCATGATAGAAGATAAGTGAAGAGTATTATAAATGTCTACCTACAACCTTTAATAAATGAATTGAAGCATTGGACCATCTCATCTATATCTCTAGCAAATGTATCAATGGGTTTTATAGCTAGTTGGTCGGCTTAGTCATGAAGATGAAGAGGGTGGTCAGCTATCTTAGTGAGAAGGAGATGTTGGTTGATTAATATATGGTGGAGGAGAGGGTATTAGTCAAACTTAATGAGGAGGAGTCAAACTTAATGAGGAGGAGATGCTGTTCAATTGACTAGTAGACGAGGAGATGGTGTTCGAAAAGTTTGGTGAGGATAAGAGGATGTTCGACCTAGTAGTTGTGGCTCACTTGTCTTAATGATGTAAAGATATTTTTTAGTCATGTTTGGATCTCGGTTCCTAATACAGGGTTGTGTGGGGGATTCCCCCCAACTAATGTCAGCAAGGGTCTAGGGGGAACAATGACAACCATTTTGGAGCGCCTCTTTTAGGGGTTCGAGGGTAGCACCACCATAGAGATTTTTTAGAAAAAAATCCTTGTAAAATATTTTAGTTTGTAGTCAATATGGACCATTCATCATTAGGTCATAGATCAAACAATAGAAGTTATGTTTGCTCTTTTTTCTATAGAAGGTAGCCCTGTTTTTGTGAGGGCATTGTATTAGAACTATGTGGTGTGTGAGAGAGACTGTGAAAGAGTGAATATGAGGTTACATCAGAAGTGTTGTAGGTTTTATCCCTTCATTTTTTGGACAAAATAATGGAAGGAACATTTGTTTCTCCATGGATGTAGTCCATATTAGTTGAACCATGTATGTTGGTGTCTCTGTTATATTGTGCTCTTCTATGTTTTAGTTCCACATTCATTTTTATTTGTATTTATTTATGATCATATTCCTAACACGACCGACCTATGTAGGAGGATAGGGTGGTCAGCCTCAATGAGGAGGAGAGTGTGGTCAGTCGATTTATATATTAGTAGAGGGTTCTCTATCGACTTGGGGCATAAGGGAGGGCTATCACTTGACATGTGGAGGATAGGGTGGAAGAAGACTAGGAGTAATATTTGGATGATTTGGAGGAACCCTCCTCTAGAGAGGCCTAGCCACATTGACAATATGATGTATTAATAGCATCATATCATGAGGAAGGATTTCCCATATACTTGTGAGCTCAGGTACCTCTAATATCTGGTTAATTTCTTAAGGTGAAATCCTTGTTGAGCCAATAGTCTAGATATGTATCAGACGCCTACTTGTAGAATTTATGGTAAGACCTATGACACAAGATAAGTATTTGTAATTGAGGAAGCTCCAAAAACTAAACCACGTCCTCATAATTTTGGAAAGGAATATATCCCTGACATACATTTCAATATCTACAAATAAGTAAACAACAATAGTTAGACAATTGAGAGAAAATAATACAATAAATTACATGTGCATTAAATAAAAGAAAAAAATAAAACTAGACAATTAACCAAAAAACAATTCTAATGTTACCTCTATCATCTTGTGGCTCATCTTAGGATAAAAGGATGTTCATACACCCTCACCAATCCATCCTTGTTTATTTTCACTACATAATATCCATGGTGTGATCATCCTCACTTGCAAGCATCTCCAATACCTTTGAATTGAGCCTAGAAAGGAACTCTACTTGGTCTCTCTTGGGCATCATATGTACCCACATATGCATGCATGCCTCAATCCTCAACCTAAGACAATGGAATTTGAATGACACTCTAGTTTCCAAAAAAATCTCAAAAATAAACAAAATAACTATGATCCAAAAGGGAATCCCATAGTCCAATCAAAGACATAACGACAATGATCTAGAGCTAAACAAAACTATCACAAAAAATGGTGGACCACATAATTGATCTAGTATTTGCACCAATGAATATGCATATTACAATATATGGAAACTAATGTGTTGCACATATGAGGTGTAGTGGGCCACTGTAATGACCATAAGACAGAGGAACCTGTTCTCCTCTGTATAAAATGAAACAAAACGAAACTAGCCACCAGCAATATGGAAGTCACTAGACTTAATGATTTCTTCTCTAATGTATCATTGAGCATATGCAAGTTGTATATCTTGAACAAATCCTAGTGGCATATTGGGGAAATGGAAAAAATTCTCCCCTCTCCTAGAGAAATGAATAATAAAACATATGTCCTTATCTGTGGTCTGGTACCATAGAGCCGGATTGGCCTTAAATGATATCCTTGTGTGATCCCAATGATGAATCAACTACACTAATAAGCATGATTTTTCCTTAAGGGGTGTATCCTCCTTATAAAACTTGATGAGACCAACATTCCTATAGATGGCATGAGCCTCTACTATATTGGGTCGAAGGTACAAATCTCTCTCCCTTTCTTGGCCTACCACATATCCTGTACAAATTTGTGTAGGTCAACTCATTGTTGTTTCCATTGTAATCAATGGTGTCTCGGATTCATAGGAAACAATTATTAGGCGTAGGTGAGTGTGTGTGCGTGCGCACCACACACACACAATCTATTAAGAAAATATTTTTTATTAAAATTGAAATTAATTTTATTTTGATTTTTTTTAGCATTACTAGTGTGTTATAGCTATATTTCTCATGCCCTTATCACCCATGAAACTCATTAAGGAATTGGTCGTTCCTTTCATGCCTATTAAGGAGGGACCATAATCTCACGGTCACTCCTTGCATTCCTAGAAGGGTGCAACCATATTTCTCCTAGTCACACATTGCAGAACTTCTAGCGAGCGACCAAGCCTTAACCCTTCTAGAATTAACATTTTTCGAGATGAGCCTAAACTGAGGTGGTTCCTTCACATCATGAGCTTGGGAACTTGCACATGACTCAAATTTGAATAATTTCTCGAACTATACATCCATCCTACCATATTTTCCATCAGTCCATATAAGGAAGGAGATTTCAATAGCCATAGCCTTCATGAGTTCTAACTTATCCTTGCTTAGGTGAGGGTTAAGATGAAGGATTTGTAACAAGAGACCAAGAGGATCTTACACCATGACTCAAGGTATATCTTAGTGGTTGTAATGTTCTTCACTATTTTAATATATATCTACATGATCCGCCCCTCCATTGTATTGTTATTGTGCTCTCTTATACATTAGAATTGTAGATCTAGTCCTTTCTTGAGTGTTAACACCAAAAAATGTTCACCTAGCTCTATATGGTACAAACCATAATTATGCATCATAATCCCACCTTTATTCCCTCAATTTTGACCTTCACAGCTAAAATTCCACCAAAATGGTCCAAAACATTATTATTCCTTCCCCCATAAAGACAGGGAAGTTGAGCATTTATTGTGACATAACCCCACTCTCTCCAAAAAGGACCCAGAAACCCTAAAATGAGAATGGGTCAAAAACCATGGATAAATACCATGCATAATAAAATACCATGGGACAAAAAACCTTGGATCACCCTATAAATACATTGTGAAGGTCTCCCCACAAACATTCCTTAATTCCTAAGACTTTTTAATTTTTCATCACAATCCCTACTTTTGGACATTCCATACCTTTAGCCACATTATCCCATGTTTCACGTCAAGTTTTCTCCATGCAAACCTTAATCCCTTTCCCAATGACAACCATTTTTTGGAGAACACACGGAGACCAGGATCATGGGAATCCTATAGACCATTTCCTCAAACGACTGCAGTGGCCAATTTTAAAGGTATATTTTGTTTTATTGCATTATTTAGATTAAATATTATCTTTGTGGATATTTCTTATTATTGCAAGTCGAGGTTAAGAAACCCCTCACACCATGAACTCTACCCTATGATCCGACTGATCTAGGGTAGATTCTTTTGCATGTATTAGGGAATAAATCCCCATTACAGTTTTGGCGACTCCACTGCCTTAATCTGCTTGGATATTTGTTTTTGCAGGTGTCCTTACTAGTTTTTTCTCCTTGGGTACCTTTAGCCATCACAGATCTAACCCCCTTATGGAAAATTCAAACCAGTTCTGTCATAGTGCCTGCCCCCCCCCCCCCCCCTCGGCCCTAGCCGTCTCTTTGTTTTTAAATTTTTCTGTTCAGCCTGAGTCGCATCTATCTAGCTGAAAGCCGCAACCCAGTCGTGCCTTTCTGCCCGATAAGCGTGACCTAGGTCGCACCTTCAACCCCAATAAGTGTGACCTGGACCAAAAATCCATATCACACTTATCCAGGTTTCCAAAGTGATCCCGGTCACTGCTATGATCCATTTTTGTGCAGCCTATCATGCATAAACCCCCATTTTGTACAACCTGAGTCTTTCTGTTGATTTTTTGTCCTGGTCGTGATTTTTTTACAGTTCTGTGAAACCCCCATTGCACTTGTTCTGCCAACAAGTGTGACATGTATTTGTTTTAGTCATTTTCGGTGTTTGAGACCCTTTTCCATACCCCTTGTCTATGTTCTACTCCTTCCCTGACTATTTTCTTCCCAATGTGATTACTTGCAGCCCCTTGGTTTTTGTTGTGGTCCTCTTTTCCTTGTATGAGAACCCCCTTAGTCGAGCTTGTAGTTGAGACCACATGTGTGTTTCCTACAACCTGTTAAGTTCCTTATGTGCTCATTTATTTGTGTACATATAATTTGCTGAAAGAATTAGTTGTTTTCAAATATATTTACTATCATTTATTGTTATTTATTTTTCTACATTTGCATCTCAGCAGTGAGATCATTGAGGTTTAGACATTACACATCACTTGTACACACATATCACACCCTAAAGTCAAATGATTAGTTAATGACCCCAAGCTAAGCCTAAAATTTAATTTAACTCAACCAACATTGTAACCTCATTTGAGGGACAAAACAATATTGTAGTTAAGTAAGGACACTGGGGATGTGCATCTATGTAACCCCCCTTTGTCACTCATATTTGAGACATATATGTTTTCCTCTAGGGTACCAAAATCCTATAGTGCTTGTTGACACATTCACAACTAGTTTTTCGGAAGCCCCCCCGCTATGCCGCAGTAAGCCACAACGAAGGGGTTCCGAAAGTCGGGTGGAATACCGCACTCCATTATGTACCGAAGGCTAACCCTTCATAGTCCTCCTCATGTGTGTCGAGGACCAAAGGGATGAAGTGCCAAGAAACCATCCAGGACGTGTCATGAACAAGGTAGCCTAGTTTCCAGTATCTTAGGGATATTTTACCTGAGGTCCCTCTTGATAGTGGGATTCTCTTAGCCTCTGGTTCTTACATTCATATTGTTTGACTATGGATTTCATCACCGACCAGAGGATACAATTTCTGAGGGGATTCCATCTTGTAGCTAGGATATTTCTTACACTTATACCCGATAGGTTAGTGTGTCATTTTCTTTCTAGGTAGCATTGCTTTTTGGTTTTCTTGCCACTTTGTTGTAGACTCTCTTGTCAAGACACGTTGTCGAAGTTCAGTTTGAGAGCTTTTTGTTTGGCCTATGTGCTACCATTTACCAGCTCTCCTTTTGCACACTCAAATGTAGTTGGACTTTTGAGCTTTTGTTTGACACCCTTGATACTTCATTCATCACATCGCACACCATCACGCCACCATTTCTCCACCATGCTACTCGTTGAGACTTAGGGGGAATACTTATCAGTGCAGCTCCTTGAACCATCACCATTAGATCCATATTCAATGTCGTTCACCACCTTCAAATCCATACACTGCATATGATTCTGATTCAGATTCCTATCAATCCAAACCTACCTTGTTAACTGCCCCATCTAGCCTCATGGATGGTGCACCTCCGAAACCCTTTCAGGGGGGATGGTCGATAGCAGACTCGTGACCACTCCTCCTATCATATCGAGTATCCCTTCTATCATACCTACAATTCCTAGTCCTAGTGGGCCCCTTTCCACCGCACACACTATTGCTAGTATGTTACCCATTAGTGGTGGCCCCACTCTAGCCACCATGGTTCATACCGTTCCTTCATTCATGCATGTGGGAATTGGACCTTATACCACCATTCCAACTATTCAAATCATTCTATTAACTCCTCCTATTGTTGTAATTCAACCATACAAACCCACATTTGCACACGGAAACTAAATGCCTGACAGTCCTAGCACCATTGTTGGCCCTCCTTGATCTAGCCCCAATCCTAGTCTACCATTTATGGCTACTTTCAACCTGCCTGATTTGGCACAGTTGATGAATGACCCCATCCGTCATGACCCATGCCTACTAATATCCCATCAAACATCCCTAAGTTTGAGGGAAAGGCGGGATAAGACCCTTAAAACCACATTATCTTATTCCACTTATAGAGTTCATCTAATAACATAGTGGATGATTCTATCCTATTGCGGATCTTCCAGCGCACACTCACAAGTGTTGCAGCCAAATGATACATTGAACTGCCTCATGCCACTTATCCATAATTTTCCTCGTTAGCCTCGATGCTTCTCTAGTACTTCCAATTACCTATTTATTATGATGAGGGCGTGGAAATCTTATTCTCTTGTAGACAAAACACTTCTACCCATATCACTAATCATATACATGAGTGGCATCTTCATCGTAGCTTATGTAAGATCCAGTTGGATGATAATATTTTCATCGATTGGTTTCTCAAAACCTTACTTCCCCCTATTGCCAAGGATGTTCCATCCGAGCTCCCACAAACTGAAGAATAAATTATCCTTAAGGCACAATAGTTCAATCTCATATATTCCCAATATGTTTATCTGTATACCTTCATACCTGATGCTCCTTGTGTTGGATCCTCACATCGAGATAGATTGGGGGAATCCCATGTCATTGATGAATTCATTGGATCTATTAGCCAACATCCCCACCTATACACAACCTCTCCTTCGATGTCAACTCATTCCGGTAACACCCCTAGTGTTTTCCATCTTGGCTATGCCCCTAAATTTTCATGTGTAGTGGCTCAGTCCAGATCCAAACCTTCCTATGTGTCTCCTGCACCAGTTCCTCATGTTCACGAAGCAACTGCTTAGAACCTACATGTAATGGCTAGATGGTAGGCTTTGTATCCCCTCTAGCTTCTCTTTCCTATTACCCACCACCTATGCAACCTACACTTTCTTTGATCCCGACTCCTCCTATTCCTCAATGACAAGTCTACGCTTAGCAGAACCTCCCTAATAAACCCAACCCCAATAACCAACAAGGGTAGGGAAGATGATAAAGAGGTAGGAACCAGGTTACCAACCAACCTCAAGGAGGTGGCTAACAACCTAACCCTCCAAATAAGAATGGATCTAACCCCTCTACACAAAATCCCCAATGTCCACCTAGACCTGGGAAGAACCCTTAGTTCCATACTAACCATCCATGCACCATTTGTGACACCTATGATTATTATACACATCAGTGTCCCCATATGAATCGAGTTTGACATTTCCTACAAATCAATCATCAACATGACACTAATGCAGTCGCTCCAGCAAAACTAAACCCATCACCACTATTAATTTGTCACAGTAATCTAGGGACTAAACACAAGTCTCATCAAAGATTAATAACAATAAGTCATGAAAATGGTGTAATAGGGCTACAGAATGAGTAGCCGCTCTGTATATTCACACAAAGAATGAGTAATACAATACAAGATCATGCTGCAAGCATGAATAACAAAGCAATTCGAATTCCCAAGGAGGTCATTCGAATTGAATGTGTGAGTCTAGATTAACTAAATGTAAGCTATAGCCAACACTCTAGTTAACCACTTATCAAAACCCTAATTGACTCAACTGAGCCCTAACTAAATTTGGAGTGCAATAAATGATTGAGTCTAACTGAAAGTAGGTCAGACACATCTCACAGCAAGCCAACCAACAAGTGGTAGCGCTTCAATGACTCCAATGAACCCCGATGAGGTTAACTGAAGTGTAACTGAACATCAGAAGTGGTTGAAGGTGCCTCTGTTGACTCCAGTTCATTAAATAATCAATAAATAATCAATTTAATGATGGAGGGAACCTTCACTACTCTGTTTAACTGATTGTAACCATCAGTTAGCAATATGGGGCATTAATGACACTCAGATCACCCCCGGAGTGCTCCAGTTAGCCTCCCCGAATGTAGGAGAAGGCTAAGTTAGCCTCCTTGACTGAAGGTAAGCGTGGGTGTGATCTAGTTGATGTCATCTAGTGCTCCTCTGATGTCAATTAATTCAATAATACTTAGGATAGTGGTTTAACTAGGCCAAATTGACCAAAAAGAGTGTGTATGGTGGTAAATGTCTCCAACACCCCCCCTTAAGCTATACTCAAGAGGAGTAGAAAACATAAAATGCATTAAAATGTTAGGGCCCCAGCAACTAAGGCCATAGGTCACCCTGTACATTGTTGAAACTGAAACAATGCTCAAAAACAATCTAAGTGAGGAAAAGAGGGAAAACCCAGTGGGAAAACCCCCCCCTCAAGATGAACACTAAAAGTAGTCTGAATCACCCTGATGAACTCACCCCCAACAGTGAACAGAGGTAAGTGAACTTATTTTCTCAAAATATCTTGGTGAAGATGTCTGCAATCTGCTCATCAGTCGGGCAGTATTGCAAAATGATGGTCCTGTCATGCACTAGCTCCCTGATATAGTGCATGTGTATCTCTACATGCTTGGTCCTTTGCCTGGTAACTGGATCTGTGGATTACTTAATAGCACTTTGATTGTCACAAAAGAGGACAATGGACAAAGTAATACCAAGATCAAACTCTAAAAGAATGCCTTGCAACCAAACTGCTTGGATGCAAGCATTCACCGCTCCTCAATACTCAACCTCTGCCGAAGATAATGCTTTGGCAGCCTGCTTTTTGCTAGGCCAGCAAATGGGGCCACCACCAAACATGAATACATATCCAAAAGTATACTTTCAATCATTAGAATCACCCGCCCAATCGGAATCTGTGTATCCAACCAGCTCTAGCTCGGAGTCTGCAGCATAGTGAATGTCGTAGGTCTTAGTTCCCTGAATATACTGGAGGATCCTCTTGGCTGCCTTCCAATGAAGATCATGAGGCTACTGCATGTATCTTGATACATCATTCATGGCATAATAGATATCAGGCTGAGAATGTGTCAAGTACAACAAGCTACCAATCAGCTGTCGATAGATAGTGCAGTCCATGGGAGGTGTGCTTTTTCTTTCTTCAAGGTTGATCCCTGAAAGGAAAGGGAATGGTGCAGGCCTACATTCAGCCATGTTAAACTTGACTAACAGTTTTGATATGTATTTGGACTGAGTGACCATTATCCCATCATAATTTTTCTCAATTTCGAGCCCCAAAAATTGTTTTAGGAGCCCCAAATCACTCATTTCAAAGGCATTGTGGAGAGTAGTTTTGATGGCTGAAATAGAAGCAATTGTGCTACCTGTGATAATTAAGTCATCAACATATAAAACAATAATAATCAAATGACCATTATACTACTATAAATACACATTTGGATCTAATCTACACCTTTGGAATTTTTGCGAGAGAAGGAAGGCATCCATCTTGGAATACCACTCTCTTGGGGCCTGTTTTAACCCATATAGTGACTTCTTTAGCTTGAAAACCAAATATGGATCAAAGATGTATCCCTCGGGCTACTTATTTATATCTCCTCATGAATATTTCCATGTATAAAGGCTGACTTAACATCCATATGATGCACTTCCCAGTGCTTAGATGTCGAAATTGCCAAAACTAGGCGGGTGGAGTCCATTTTTGTAACCGGTGCAAAGGTATCATGGTAGTCCACACCTTGGACCTGAGAGACACCTTTTGCCACCATCCTTGCCTTATATTTTTAGGTGGTTCCATCAGCAGCAACCTTGGTCTGAAACACCCACTTGCATTGAACCAATTTCCTTCCCAGAGAAAGAGAAACTAGCTCCCAAGTAGTGTTTTTCTGAAGAGAATCCATCTCTTCATCCATGGAAAATTGCCATATCGGATCCTTCCGAGCATGGTAGTAGGATTTTGGGTCTGAACTAATCATCAAATAACAAGTTTCAGACAGCAAATTATTATGACAAGAGAGCACAATACCTACTCTTTGGAAATTAGACCGGGTTCTCCTTAGATCATCGGGATTTCCAATGTTATCTCCTGCGAAGGAGAGTGTCTGTCGGGCCCATGTGGGAAGATGATTTTGTACTTCAGGTTCTAATTAAGAATCTGATGTTTGCTGCACATTGATATCAGAAATTAGAGGATCCAAATCATGGTCATCACCCCCAATTTCATCAACCAAATATTCAGTAGAATAGGAAGGAAATTCAACAATTTTCTCCTTCACTAGTTCCACCTCCTGAAGAGGCTCATCGAACTTGATACTTCTCTCAATGATGATATGTTTTGTTTTGATATCCAATATCTTGAAACCTTTTAATTCATCAGGATACCCAATAAACAGACATTCTATGCTTGGCGGTTGCAAAGCCTTTCTTTTATCAAGTGGAATCCGGGCCCATGCAGTGGACCCAAACACCCGCAGGTTCGACACATCTGGCTTGTGTACGAAGTATGATTTGAAATGGGTCTTCCATTTCATGGATGAGTGTGGCACCCTGTTCTAAATGTATGATACAGCATGCATGGCTTCATCCCACAAATTTGCAGCCAACTTCTTTGATTCCAACATACAGGTGGTCATCTCCTTGAGAGACCGATTCTTCCTTTCCGCTACTCCGTTCTGCTGGGGAGTGTAGGGAATTGAATGTTGGACATGAATACCAATTTGGGAGAATATGTGCAGCAAATCATTACTGAAATACTCCCCACCATTATCAGATCTCAATATCTTGAACTTAATCCCAGAGGCATTCTCGATCAAGGCCTTCAGTTCAGAAAATTTTTCACATACTTCAGACTTCTTTTTGAGAAAGAAGACCCATGTGTACCTTGAAAAATCATCAATAAAATTCAAAAGATACCTTGATCCATTCATGGATTTGACAGGCATCAGACCGCTGATATCAGAATGTATCAGCCCCAATATGCATGTAGCTCGGTTTGCCTTCCCCCCATCGAACTTGTGCTTAGGGTGTTTTCCAACCACAAAGCCATTGCAATTTCCAGTGGTTGCCTTGATGACCGGAAGGCCTTCAACCATGGAGTTTTTTCTGTAATTGCTGCAAATATTTGATTGCCAAACCTTTCATGCCACATCCTACTAACTTCATTTCCATGAGTTAGCAGAGCGGTGGGCTTTGCATCCGCCACAAAGTGGGAGAACTCATAGGCTTTTGCATGATGGTTTGCAAGGCCTTTAGCAATGAGTTTCCCAGATGCAAGTTCCATTATCTCAACATCATTAGGGCTGAAAGATACTCTCTTAGGAACTCCTGTATGTGTCATCTGAGAGACACTAAGGAGATTTGATGCCAGATACGGTACATACAAAACATTTGAAAAATAGCCATTCTCAAGATCAACCGTACCTTGTCGTTCTGAAATGACGGTGGAGTCATCTCCCATGTGGATGGGGATGGATTTGCTAGTCTCCAAGGATGAAAATGAGTCTCTTTCAGCCATCATGTGGTTCGAAGCTCTAGAATCAATCAAGAGTGCTTTGGACTTCTAAGTGCTTGCCATGAGGGCGTGAACTTTTTCATGTTGTGGTTCCCGATCTTGCTGATCTCTCCTCCAAAAGCTTTCTGGAAGATTGATGTGATTTCTCTCAAGAAGAGAGGTGCCTTCATCAAGATTCTTCTTCATGCAGGCATGTTCAGGGTGGAAGCCCTTCCCACAGTATGAACACTTGACTTTTTCCTTTCCATGATGCCCTTTCCCTTTGTTCTTCTTTGAGTCAGAAGACTCATCATGCTGTTGATTTTCAACTTTAGGTTTAGGAGCTTTAAATTTAGTTTTGGGTTCTTCTGCTACTTTCCTTTACCCTTCAGATCTTTGGGCCCCAAGACAAGGAGGGTTTGATCATGGGAGGATCTGATGATCCCCATCTAGACAAGCTTATCATGTTCACTTGTTAGGGACTCAATGAAGGCATTGAGTGTAGGCATCTTCCATCCAGGGGTTGTGAGCTTCCCTACACGGAATGTAGAGACAAAAACTGAATAATCAGCTCCAAGTTTGGAGAGTATGGCAAGGATGAGCTGATCATCCTCTTTCTCCACTTTGCATTGCTTTAACAGTAAGACAATTTTCTTGAACTTTGTGAAAAAGTCATTCAACGTCTCGAAATTGGAGGGATGGAGAGACATCAATTCATTTTTGAGCTGGTAAACTCTCAAATCATCCTACTTTCCATATAGAGCTTCCAATTTGTCCCAAATTTCTTTTGGAGTCTTCAATCCCGAAAGATGGAAAAGAAGATCCTGGGAAACAGAGAGGCACAAGAATATGAATGCTTCGTCTTGTTCAAGAATCTAGATTTGTCTATTGCAGAACTAGGCTCTTCTTCAATGTCCATGGTGACTCTATAGAGTCCTCTGGAGCAAAGCTGGATCTCCATGTCTCCTTTCCATGAGTGGAAATTGAACAGAGTCAAAATATCTACTGAAGAAGCCATCTTAATCTGCTTGAGTGAATGCTTTCACCTGTCAAAAACCTGAAAATCACAACAAAAGGGGCAATGTAAGGTCGGATAGCCTGCACATTTTAGGCTTTCATCACACCCAGCATAGTCAATCAAGCAAGCTTGATCAACAAGTTCTTTACTTGGGGTATTAAGTGGTAAGCCTTGGCTTCTAGTGCAGTGCTGGATTTTTGAGCTATTGCTCAATTTTCATTCAAGATCTGTCAAAAACCTTGTTTTTGAGAGATCTGAGCTTCGTCCCGCCATGAGCTCTGATACCATATTAATCTGTCACTATAATCTAGGGACTAAACACAAGTCTCATCAAAGATTAATAACAATAAGTCATGAAAATGGTGTAATAGGGATACAGAATGAGTAGCCACTCTGTATATTCACAGAAAGAATGAGTAATACAATACAAGATCATGCTGCAAGCATGAATAACAAAGCAATTCAAATTCCCAAGGAGGTCATTCAAATTGAATGAGTGAGTCTAGCTTAACTGAATGTAAGCCATAGTCAACACTCCAGTTAACCACTAATCAAAACCCTAATTGACTCAACTGAGCCCTAACTGAAGTCGGCGTGCAATAAATGACTAAGTCTAACTGAAAGTAGGTCAAACACATCTCGCAGCAAGCCAACCAACAAGTGGTAGTGCTTCAATGACTCCAATGAACCCTGATGAGGTTAACTGAAGTGTAACTGAACATCAGAAGTGGTTGGAGGTGCCTCTGTTGACTCCAGCTCATTAAATAATCAATAAATAATCAATTTAATGATGGAGGGCACCTTCATTGCTCTATTTAACTGATTGTAACCATCAATTAGCAATATGGGGCATTAATGACACTCATATCACCCCTGGAGTGCTCTAGTTAGCCTCCTTGAATGTAGGAGAAGGCTAAGTTAGCCTCCTTGACTGAAGGTAGGCGTGGGTGTGATCTAGTTGATGTCATCTAGTGCTCCTTTGATGTCAATTAAGATAATAATACTTAGGATAGTGGTTTAACTAGGCCAAATTGACCAAAAAGAGTGTGTATGGTGTATGGTGGTAAATGTCTCCAACAACCACAAGGTCCTCTGCCTATGGTGCTGTTGAACCCCTTACCAAATAAAGGGATGGTTGCATCCCAATCCTTGGTACCACAAAATACCACAACCACTTCTGTAGGTCAACCCATTGATCCTGATGTCCATCACCTTATGACATTATTGTCTGATGTCAACCTACAGACTCAACGAAATCAATATGGCTCCACCACGAAAATCGGTAATCCATAAAAAACATATACCTCCACCACTCTCAACATGTCTCTACATTTTCTAAGACCCCCCACGGACAAGATTACCAAAGTCCCACGGTTCCCTTTGCCTTGCGTCATGAACAAATCCACTTCTAGCGTCACTCTTAATTACAGTATTGTTGATGACTCGGTACAATGTCCCTTTTCCTTGTCTTCTCTAGAAGTCCTTCAAAGTTTTCCTTCGCAACAAAAATATTTGTTATCTGCGTTAGGTGTCATCGACCCCTTTGACTCCAGGTTTATCACTTTCGACTTGGATCAAGGATCGTGGATGCCATCATCCGTAGCCTTCCAATTTTCGGTGACAATTCGAAATTCTGTGATTCATCAATGCATCATTGGTGAGGAAGATATTGATGTATTTGTAAATTTAGAATGTATTTATCTATGTATCTTATGTCTTGTAACCCGATGTTTATTCCAGGATGTATCTATTATGTAATTGAGTCATGTTGTCATGCCCCGATGTTCCGATCGGGAGGATCTATTATGTAAACAAGTCATGTCAAGTCATAGTGGGTAACCCTCTGATTGTCTAAGGGTTAAAGTCCCCGCAGTTCCGGGGCACTAGGGTTATTAGACTCTCCTAGTAGAGGTCGGCCCTAGTAGGGTTTTAGTCATGCTGGGATTAGTATAAATAGAGAACAGGAGTCTCTATTTATCACACAACTCATCCACACTCAAGTGTAGTGCATACTTGAAGAAGGAGAAGTTACTGGGGCTAGACAAGAAGAAGATTGCTGCTGTTGGGATATCACTTACTATTTTGGGCTTTTCTATTTTTGTGCTGATTCTATCTCTGAGGAAGTTGCGGGTTTTTCTCCTTTATGGTTTCCCGGAGGAAAAACACTGTGTTCATTGTCTCTTGTGTTTGATTGTTGTACTTGTTATTCTCTCAGTTAAAGATCCTAATAATGCTAAATTAATGCTGAAACACTAACATGGTATCAGAGCTAACCTGAGAAGAAGACACTGTGCAGCTATGGGAACTAGGGCTTCCTAGTTTGTGGATCTTCCTCCACAGATTTTCAGCAAAAGTAAGGTGGAATAACTCTCCTCCTTAGGGCGCATCTTTCTGTCGAAGCAGAATCCAATTCTGAGGTTTTTCAGTTTAGGACCTGTCACTACTATCGGAAATTAGGGCTTTTCACAGAAGAGGAATTTTTCAGTGAGCCCAGGCCTGGATTGATCTCCTTCCCAAAATCGAAGTTAGGGACAAATTTCAAGGCATTTGGGTGGACAGAACTCCGGAAAAGCAAAACCCTAATTTGTTCATAATCCAGTACTGCAGGATTTCAGCTCAAGTTTCAGATCCGACATCTTGAACCTGGTAAGATCTAAAATCCTTTGTATTTCCATTTGAGGTTCTCAGTTAAGATGTCTCATCCTACCAAGCTTGATGAAAAGCTTTAGGGAGCTGATAACTTCCAAGCCTGGAAGTATAGGATCTCCTTGGTCCTGGAAGAAAATGAGTTAGACTCCTACATCCATGAGGAGATTCTAGTTCCATAGGGAGATGAGGCAAAGGCCTTACATAAGAAGAAGATGGTTATGGCAAAGAGGATCATTGCTAATTCTATCAAGGATCACCTTATCCCACAGGTGTCCTCTCTCAAGACACCTAAAGCTATGTTTGATGCCCTAACCAAATTGTTTGAAGGGAACAACATAAACCGGAAGATGACTCTAAGAAATCAACTGAAGAATGTGAAGATCCAGAATGCAGAGACCATCCATTCTTACTTCACAAGGGTTTCTCAGATCAAGGAACAATTGGAAGCAGTACATGAAGAAGTGGAGAATGCAGAAATTGTGATGACCACCTTGAACGGTCTCCCTAGGACATGGGACTCTTTCATTCAAGGGATCTGTGCTAGAAAGAAGTTAGTCAAGTTCAGCAGACTGTGGGAAGAATGCTCTCAAGCAGAAGCTCGGATAGAAACTCGAGAAGAGAAGATGGGAAGTGAATATCAAGCTCTCACAGTACAATCCAAGAAATCCAGATCCATCCATCACAGAAGTAAGTGCTCTCATCACAAGAATAACTCTAGAAAGCCTAGAGATAAGTCTAAATTCATTTGCTATACATGTGATGAAAAAGGACACTTTGCTAGAGATTGTCCTAAGAACAAAAGTAGTCCTCCCAAGAAGAAGGGAAGCAAAAGAAGACATCATGCTCATGCTGCAGAGGATGATGAACCATCCAAGAAGAGCTCCAGATATGAAAGTGAAGATTCTTCAAGCGAGGATGAATATGTTTTGATCTCTGCTCTCACGGGAACATTACTCATGGAAGTGATGATTGGCTTATTGATATTGGGGCCTCCAAACATATGACTGGATTCAAGGCATCCTTTTTGAAGCTCTCAGAACATGAATTACCCCACAAGGTGTGGCTAGGAGATGACTACCAATATCCAATAAAAGGTAGTGGGGAATCTTCCTACAAAGTAGACTCTAGTAAGTCTCTAACAATGAAGGAAGTATTGTTTGTGCCAGGACTCAAGAAGAACCTTCTCTCCATATTAGCATTGGATTCAAAAGGAATGAGGGTTGCATTCATAGATGGTCAAGTCATCATGTGGCCAAAAGGAAAGACTATTGATGATGCAATAGTGATCGGTGAACAAGAAGGAGGTTTGTACAAATTAAAGGGCCATCCAGAACAAGCCTTGGTCCATGACACAGTAGAGCCAAGTGAACTTTGGCATAGAAGGCTTGCACATGTGCATTACAGAGCACTACCTCTTGCAAGCAAATCTGTTGAAGGTCTTCTAGAAATGCAAGCAAAACATGATGGGGTCTGCAAAGGATGTGCGAAAGGGAAGAACACAAAGAAGACATTTCCAAGTAGTGAAAGCAAGGCAAAAGGAATCTTGGAAATCATCCACTCCGATGTATGCGGTCCTATGTCATCAAACTCTCTAAGCGGGTATGCATATTATGTTTCTTTTATTGATGATTTTTCTAGGAAGACATGGGTTTACTTCATGAAGAAAAAAGATGAAGTATTCAGCAAATTCAAGGAATTCAAAGCCTTGATCGAGAACCATACTGAAAATAAGATCAAGAATTTGCGATTAGATAATGGTGGAGAATTCACTTCAAATGAATTCAAAGAGCTATGTAAAGAATCAGGGATTAAGAGGGAGTTGTCCACTCCTTATAATCCACAACATAATGGGATTGCAGAACGGAAGAACAAAACTATCATGGAAGCTGCTAAAGCAATGCTTCATGATCAACATCTTCCTATGCATCTTTGGGCAGAAGCTACTAGAACAATGGTGTATGTACAGAACCATACTCCACACAGAGTACTTAAGAACAAGACTCCTGAAGAAGTCTTCTCCGGCAAGAAACTAGAAGTCAGCCATCTCAGAATATTTGGCTGTCCTGTGTACATACACATTCCAAAATAAAAGAGAACAAAATTAGATCCTTCAGGAAAGAAGGGCATATTTGTGGGAAACTCTGAAATATTGAAGGCTTACAGAATCTACTTCCCATTATACAAGAAGATTGAAATCAGCATGGATCTGACATTCAATGAAGACACAGCTTACAGCAAATCTAGAAAGAGACCTGCTGAAGAACTTGAAGAAGCAGAAGCACCCAGAATCCATGACACAACCATGAATGAAGAAATTCAAGAAGAAGATCGAGAAGTTGAAGAACCACAAAGACCTGTAGATCCACCTCTGGAGAAGAATCCTCACAAGAGGAAACCTAATTAGGTACGAGAACTTGTCCAAGGTGCAGAAAGATATGGGGCTCCAGAAGAGAATCACAGAGAAAGAAAGAGGACCAGATCCTGTTCCGGGTATGTAGCTTTACTATGTGATTTCATTGATAAAGAACCTTCCAGTTATGAAGAAGCGGCAGAACAGAAAGAATGGAAGGATGCTATGATCGAAGAATATCAGTCGATCATGAAGAATGATGTTTGGGATGTTGTCCCAAGACCAAAAGAGAAGTCAGTTGTGACTTCCAAATGGATCTACAAGATCAAGCATGTTGCAGATGGTAGCATTGAAAAATATAAGGAAAGATTTGTGGCTCAGGGTTTCTCTCAGAAAGAAGGAATAGACTATGAAGAAACCTTTGCACCTGTAGCCAGATACACTTCCATCAGATCAGTACTTGCTCTAGCTGCAGTAATGAAATGGAAGATACACCAGATGGATGTCAAGACTGCTTTCTTGAATGGTGTAGTAGAAGAAGAAGTGTATGTAGAGCAGCCACTCGGTTTTGAGACACATGACAGGGAGTCTCATGTATGCAGATTGAAGAAATCCCTGTATGGTTTGAAACAGGAACCCAGGACCTTGTACGGCAGAATTGACATCTTTCTATCCAGTTTGGGCTTTACCAAGAGTAAAGCAGATTCCAACCTTTACTACAAGGTTGAGGATGGCAACCCAGTGATGCTTCTACTATATGTAGATGATCTATTTGTGACAAGTACAGATGAGTTGATTACTGATACGAAGAGAAAGCTTGCTGTTGAGTTCAAGATGAAGAACTTGGGTATGATGCATTGCTTTCTAGGTAGGGAGGTGTGGCAGAGCTCAGGTGGAATCTTCCTTGGACAAGGGAAGTATGCAGTAGAGATCCTAAAGAGATTTGGGATGATGGACTGCAAGACTATGGCCACACCTATGGCATCGAACCTGAAGCTATTGAGTGATGCTTCATCAAAGACGGTTGATGCCATAATGTATCGTCAGATGATTGGGTCCTTGATGTACCTGACGAACACGAGACCAGACATTTGCTTTGCTATGAACACCTTGAGCCAGTTCTTGACAGATCCAATAAATGTTCACTTGATTGCTGCAAAGAAATATTCTGAGGTACTAGAGGGGTACAGTTGATTATGGGCTCAAGTACGATGCGAATCAGAATATTAACCTAGAGGGTTATGTTGATTCAGATTGGGCAGGCAGTGCCATTGATAAAAAGAGCACTTCAGGATGTTGCTTCAGTATGGGATCAAGTGTGATCTCTTGGTTTAGCAGGAAGCAATCCTATGTGGCACTGAGTACAGCTGAAGCAGAGTATGTCGCAACTTGTTCAGCTAGTTGTGAGGTAGTATGGCTGTGGAAGCTACTGTCTGATATATTTGATCTCTAGTTGGATGCTACTTGTACACATTGTGACAACCAGAGTTGCGAGAAGTTGTCAGAGAATCCAGTGTTCCATGACAAGTCTAAGCATATCGAGATCAAGTATCACTATATCAGGGATATGGTGCAGAGGGGAGTAGTGAAGCTCCAGTATGTTGCGACAGAGGAACATATAGCTGATGTATTGACGAAGCCATTGGCTAGGTTGAAGTTCGAGTACTTCAAGGAGAAGCTTGGTGTTCTCCATATTGAGGTTTCCTCTAAGAGAAAGTGATGAGACCGATAGCCATTCTGACATGGTGAGAGGATTGGTTCCTTCCATGGTCAGATGTAAGGGCTGAGCCATTCTGTCATGGTGAGAGGATTGCTTCCTTCCATGCCAGATATGAGTGCTAGCCATTCTGTCGAGTAGGACAGATGTAAGGGCAATTGCCATTCTTTGAATGGAGTTGCCTAGTGAGGAACCAGGAACACTCAGTCTAGGACTGATTAGCCATTCTGATATGATAGAGGGATGTGTTCCCACTTGATCAAATGTAAGGGCTGAACCATTCTATCATGGCTAAAGGATTAGGTTCCTTCCATGTCAGATGTGAGTGTTGGCCATTCCGACGATCAGGTCGGATGTAAGGGCGATTGCCATTCTGGGAATGGAGGCACCTGGTCAGTTACCAGGTAGCTCAGTTTGGGACTGGGGGCCATTCTGATGCAATGGTAGGATTAGTTCCTCCATGATCAGATGTGAGTGCATTCCCTTTCTGATGCGATGCTTCGTGCATGGTCAAAATGTAAGTGCAGAGCCTTTCTGACAAGATGAGGTTGGATATAAGTGCTGAGCCATTCTGGCGCGATGTGTTTACACATGGTCAGATGTGAGTGCTGTGCCTTTCCGACAAGATGAGGTTGGATGTAAGTGCAGAGCCTTTTCGATGCGATGTGCTTGCACATGATCGAATATAAGTGCTGAGCCTTTTTGACAAGATGAGGTCAGATGTGAGTGCTGGGCCTTTCTGACAAGATGAGGTCAGATGTGAGTGTTGGGCGTGCCTTTCTGACAAGATGTGGTCAGATGTAAGAGCTGGGTGGGCCATTCTGACTTAAGTGTCAAATATAAGCATTGATGAAGACCTACATGAAAGGTAGGCCTACAGGATTGACTCTGTATAACTTCCTGTGATGAGAAGAATCGAGATAGCACCATTATGAGATAGCATATGATGATCCAGATCAAGTGATCCAGATGAGATGATCCAGACTTGATGACGATCCGGATCAAGTGACGATCCAGTTGTGATGATGATCCAGACTTGATGATCCAGATCAAGTGATCCATATGAGATGATCCAGACTTGATGATGATGCAGATCACGTGATGATCCAGCAGTGATGAGCCAGTAGTCATGATGATGCAGATCCTGTGATAAAGAGAAAGAATATGACTTGAAAACTTGAAGATGAAGAAGACTTGAAGAGGAAGAAGATGACTTGAAGACTCAAAGACAAACAAGACTTGAAGATGACGAGATGATCCAGTTGATGCAGAGAAGAAGACCAGTGCTGAAAATTGTGTCGAAAGAATACCTTCTTAGTTAAGAGGGAGTGTTGATGTATTTGTAACTTTGGAATGTATTCATCTATGTATCTTATGTCTTGTAACCGGATGTTTATTCTGGGATGTATCTATTATGTAATTGAGTCATGTTGTCATGCCCCAATGTTTCGATCGGGAGGATCTATTATGTAAACAAGTCATGTCAAGTCATAGTGGGTAACCCTCCGATTGTCTAAGGGTTAAAGTCCCCGCAGTTTCGTGGCACTAGGGTTATTAGACTCTCCTATTAGAGGTCGGCCCTAGTAGGGTTTTAGTCATGCTGGGATCAGTATAAATAGAGAACAGGAGTCTATATTTATCACACAACTCATCCACACTCAAGTGTAGCGCATAGTTGAGGAAGGAGAAGTTATTGGGGCTAGACAAGAAGAAGATTACTGTTGTTGGGATATCACTTACTGTTTTGGGCTTTCCTATTTTTGTGCTGATTCTATCTCTAAGGAAGTTGCGGGTTTTTCTCCTTTATGGTTTCCCCGAGGAAAAACACTGTGTTCATTGTCTCTTGTGTTTGATTGCTATACTTGCTATTCTCTCAGTTAAAGATCCTAATGATGATAGATTAATTCTGAAACACTAATAGGAGCATACACTTGCATTATGTCAACCTTTGTTTGGAAGAAACATGGATCCTCAACCCTTCAACCTTCAACCTCCGCCATTTGTGCATACAATGGTCATGCTGCTCAACCACAAGGCATTTTCACGAATGTCTCTGTTTAGTTGGCCAAAAAACCCATGTTGATTGACATTGAGGTTGTCAATGCCCAACTCAATTACAATCTCCTCCTTGGACATAGTTATATGTGTGCAATGCAAGCTATTTCTTCTACTGGCTTTCGACCCTTGATGTTCCCCCATGATGGGAAGATCGTGACCATCAACCAATTGACATATTTTGATCCTAAAGGACGGACCACCCCAGAGTATGTCCTCCCTATGATCAACACCACGATAGACAATGTATCCATCCCTTCCTCACCTGTCATTGTTCTAGGCCTATTTACCAATGCTCCTTTGAAGGACACCTTTTTGTCCCTTCCACCACCTCCTTTGACCAATGACATATCAGATTTGCGCACTATCACATCTGGTAATACTTTGACCTCCTCACAACCTCAACCATAGACCCTAGGGAATTATTGGGGATCATTCCCCATACATATGATCCCCTTCCTCTTTCCACCTTCTAGCATTGTGAGTACTATCAACCTTCAGGGTTTCACTTTGGGCATTCCTGTGCAGTACCTTGATCGAGCCACCCTACCCCCGATACCGTATATCGTGTTGACACCAGTCCAACCTATTGAGACGGTGTCACACCCACCTCCTGGTACACAATCGACTACTTCTACTACTACTTTTGCTCCCCCCCCTCTCACAAAGACTGGGGGCAAGGCACCAAAAGCCCCAGCAGGACAAATCCCACCTCCTACGTGTGCTTTATGTGATGTCCAAGGCCATGCGACACACAAACGTACCTGTCCAGATTTGTTAATCCTTTGCACCCATATGCACATAGTAGTCAAGATCGATGATGCTCCAGTTGTGAACGTACCAACCATACCTACAATTAAGAACAAATCGCTCCAAACCAACCACTCATGTGTAGTTTGTGGCCTATATCGTCGTTATTCCCACCATTTCCCAAACTCACCCGAGTACCAGTCCGTCCTTAATGACCTTCACAAGCACTCTCGTTAGTCCAAAATCATTGTCCTTAAGTAGATCCACCACTCTCCCTCTTCCTTAGACACCAATAACACCATTTATACAATCTCTACCTCCAATATTCCTCCCCCCTCCTCTTTTGTGGAATAATTATCCGATCTATCCATGTGCTACTTTCATAACAACGAAGAGATCCTTGAAACTGCCATTGGTTTTACCCCATTCCATTTAGTCCATGGTGTGGAGTTGGTTCTTCCCATTGAATGCCAGATTCCATCACTTTTCCTTACCTTTGAGCTTCTACCTGATACTTCACCATTGGAAAAATGCCTACTTATTCTTGAACAAATGATGAGGATCGTCACACTGCTCTCCAAATTATCGAAGCGACTAAGACCTGGTTGAAGTACGATTATAACTCCCACATCCACCCATGAACCTTTAATGAGGGATACCTCATCCTTGTCTATGACCAAGCCCATGATAAGACCGGAAAAGGGAAGATAGAATCCATGTGGTATGGCCCTTATGTCATCCATCATTGTCTCGGTAAGGGGGCATATCTCCTCGTTGGCTCTGGCAGTTTCCTCTTGAATAATCCCTACAATGGGCTCTACCTCAAGATATTCCATGCCTAATTTGACCAACCTGCATACCTATATATCATTACTTTTCTTTCTTATTTTGCATCATTTTTAGCACGAGTCTCACAGTTTGTTTCCTTGGTTGTTCTAGTAGATCCTACCTTTCCTTGCTATGTTGTTTTCGCTACCGATGCAAGTAGATGGTGTCTTAATCTCTCCTAGGTTGCGTGGGTCATTTATTCCCCATCACATGAGTTGATCCATATCGACGGAATGTGTGATGGTATTGCAACCAACAACCAGGATGAGTATGATGGTATCGATGGCCTCCTGATCACTTCCCTTCACTTGGGTATTCGTTGCCTTGATGTCTCCCAGTTGAATAACTATTATCGGGTACACGATCCCTGTCTCTTTAGAAATTTCTTGTGCACTAGACACTTGGTTAGACATTTCAAATCCATTTCATTCATGCATGTTCCAAGAAGTCTCAACACTGTAGCAGAAAAAATGGCTAATGATGTTTTGGAGTGACACATCAATCATAGCATATAGGAAATAAATTTCTCATGCATCATCATCTAGTCATGCATACATATGTCATATACATCATATAAGCATACTCATCATCATAACAAGAGACTCATTAAAAACGCATAAAAATACAAAAATATGAATCCACATGCATTCATATCATAAATATCATGTTCAATACCAAAAGAGAAGCACCACAGGCTTTCTTGTCATATATATAATACAAAATTCCCCATGCTCAAATGCATTGGAGGTAGCATCACAAGGTGTTAGTCTGATTCTTCCTCCTCTAACTTTTCGTCCTCTTAAGTGTCCTCCTCCTCATCAAAGTTGTCCTCGTCCATCAGCACGTCACCATGTGTCATCGCTCTAACATACTCAATACCAACCACGATCCTCCTCATCATAGAGATCCACTACAGAGGATCTATGTAGCACACGGGGATCGGATCATCATCTAGGTACTACCACCCATTGTCGATGACCCCCTCCAATAGTCACTCCATGTCCAGCCACAGTGAATCCAATGTCGCACTCTGTTGCCTCCACTTCCTGTGAGCGGGTGGATCTAACCCCTCCACCTTGCCCATACACCACTAGTACCTCGCTGGAGGGTGCAGCCCCACGCTTGCATATGCACACAATATGCCATCAGTATCTATCACATGTATGATATAGATACCACTATGCTAGTAACTTATATATGACCGAAACCACAAAGATTCATGTATACGTATCATTAGGTCCGTAGACCTGTCCTTGAAGTCAAGGCATCTCCGCGTCTCCCCGGTAGTCCATCCCCATGTATGGATAGTGCTTTATGAGGATAGGAAGTTGACACCACTATGCAAGAATCTCTCAGGTGAAGAAACGACCCACCAAGATACCTCCCTCCCTAATCATCATCTCGCACCATGATCTAAATGGAGATCGATGGCCACCCACCTATTCCACTGGATCAAAACAATTGTCCATTGTGGCAATTTCCTAGTTATTTTTCTACGGTTTTTCGGGTCTCAAACTTTCGGGGTCATTTTGAGGCCCTAAACGACGTTTTTTAGCAATTTGGGTGACTAAATGAATGCCTTTGGCATGTATATGGTAACAATCTAAAGTTGTAAAGCTCGGATATACCTTTCCAATGGGATATCGAGTGCCCAAATCAAAGATTGTATGCAAAACTTATGACCTCGGAAAGTTGACTGTTCAACTTACCACCTTGGGGCCACAAACTTTATGACGACTCATCTTATAGGGTTCTGTTTTGGAATTTTGGGGTTTTTTCCCTCATTCTTACTATAAATAAGCTCCTTTGGCCTCATTTTGTATTCATCTTGGGAGGGATGAGCATAGAAGCCACATCTCTTCTCAAAGATAGCTACCACCATTCTATCTTTTGTAATTATAGTTTGTTCTATTTCCGCCATTTTATTAAATTATGTGTTTATTGTATCTTTGTTATCTTTGCAATATGGTTGTGTTTATGATGTTATCTTTGTTCTTTCATTTTGTTATCACATAAATATTGATCACAGCATCGCCTCAAGCGAGGCTCACAAGGTCCCCCATTGCGCACCACCAAATGCGATCGCAATGTTGGTAGCCACTGAAAGAAGAATGAACAAAAAAGGAGGGGAAACAGAAATCCCCATCCACCAAGCTATCCTGGTTCAACCCACATTGAACCATTTTCAAGTACATCTGGTCCCACCCATAGTATGTTCCCCTTAGCACATTGTTGACCATCAGTAGTTGGTCGCCCAAGATCTTGGGAGGACCTTTCAATCCGAGTATCCACAACACCATCACTTCCACTGCCTAAGTCTCTAGACTCTCAATGTAACACACCAAAATGTATGATGCATGCACATAAGCTAGGAATAGCAATTCCTGGCACATAATTCATCCATCAACACCCCCCTTGGGAGTTTCGACGAGAGTAGCAAGGGGATTACAACCCAGTATGGGAGAGATGTTGTCACGTTTGTCACGTTATGTAACGTAACATTTTTATGTCAGCTAATAACTTATTAAAAATAAAAAGTTATTAAGAAAATCATGTGATCTTATAAAAAAAATATTTAAAACAACATAGATCCATCTTAAAACCAGATCTATTAAGCACCTAATTTCTTGACATGTAAACATTTCTTTTATGTGAAAAAAATATTACACCTAATGGAATTGGATCCCTTTAGGTGATTAATAAATCAAATTTTAAAATGGATCTATGCTAATATTTTTCAAAGACAAAATTTATTTGATGACTTTGGAAACAAGATCATAATATAATAAGATAGAAAAGAAGGTATTTTTATAGACTTCAATATCACCATTTATACTTTACAAATTGGAAAAGCTATCCCTAGCAGAGCAACCTTGGCCAAGTTTGTTCATACAATGAGCATTGTCATTTAAAATTTTCTCTAAAAATATGTTTGTATTTTGATCATCACACAGGAACGCTAACAGGAGTTGCTATGGTTATGGATCCGCTATTATGGGCTCCAACTTGGATGCACCATATGACTCTCTGCTAGCCTACGACTGTTGTTGTTGTTGTGGCTTGACCTCCATGATTATGACCAACTTCATAGAGAGGCTGAGAATTCCCTCGGCTTTTCTGGAGGGTTTGTGAATCTGGTATCTAGAAAACTACGCAGAGGCACTGGAGCCATTTTAAATCTTGTAAAATATTTTGGAATGGTGAAAAATATACAACATAAATAAAAAGCCACATCGCTAAAATTAGACGGCTTGTGCCACCTTTGACATGCTGGCAAACTATTTTGAAGTTTACCAAATCTAGTCAAATTTCTATCAACGTGTCACAGAATCCACTCTCTTCTAGGCACAAAATCCGCTTTTATAGAGTACGAGTCTGATATCGTTCCACATGTCGGAGGACTACAATTTCTCCGCCAACAAAAGCGGTAACCTTAAATAAAAATAATTGTAATCCGGATTTGGTAACATTGGAAAAATATGTTATTTTTACACGGTTCAGTTCTCATGTTTACGGTTACTTGCTTGTTATCTTTCAAGTCATCCCATGGCCACTTCCAATGTGAGCACACCTTTCACTTTCTTTGTTCCTTACTCTTTTCTTTGTTGTGCATTTTTTTTATTTGACGACGAGATGTGTATAGTAGGTCATAAGTTTTAAGTTTTAAGCGATATGAACAAGTTATTTGTTACTTTTTTTATATGTAGTTGTAATTAAACGTTGTCTATGCATCAACTATATGTTATCACCTCAACCCTTCTTCTAGTTAAATGGGTTGTTTTCCACTACTTATTATCCATGCATCAACTTCTAGCTACCTATGCATCAATTACCAATTATCCATCCATCAAGTATCAACTACCACTTCCCATCCATGCATCAACTACCAATTATCCACGCATCAAGTATCAACTACCAATAAAGTACACTTGTCTCATCCTCCTCTACTCTATGAAAAACATACTTGCTACTCCACCCCAAATTCTAAAATACTAGCACACCCACATCGTTTGTGGTTGGATCATGTGGGTAGGGATCAAGTGGTTAAGAAATACTAATGGAATGGAAGACAATTTGGATTTTTTTTTATTCCTCATATTCTTATAGTTAAACGGGTTCAATTGTGAGTTATCCATGCGTAGCTACATGTTATCACCAACATTCTTCCTGTTATCCATTTTTTTATATTCTTTTTCTTTTTTATCTCACATTATTTAGTTAAATTCCATGAACCATTGGTTACCCATTCATAGCTATGAGTTATCCATGCATTGCTACCAGTTATCCATTCATCAACTAGTTACCAGCTATTTTTTATATTCCTTTTTTTATAATTGTTTATTTTGAATTTTGAATGACTTCCATAGAATCAATCTCCACAGTACACTTATCTCATCCTCATCCATAGATGAGAAAACATAGGTCATGGTCCACCCCAAATATCAAATAAAAAACTCTATGGAATTAATAAATACCTATCGAGATAATTATATTGTAAAAATACCATTATTTCTATTCAAAAAATATTACTACAAGAGATATTCTTAGGCATGAGGTAAAGTTGCAACTAGGTATAGTATCATGGCTTCATGTATGAGGTAAATCCTATTCGATTCTTGATACCTTATGATCTCTATGTAGCATCAATGATGATGGTGAATCATGGATACTTTAGGGGGTTGAAATCATCCTTTTGGTACTGGAGTAAGAGTTAAAATTGTTTTTGACTGACTAAGAGCATGTCTTCCTCCCATTTCAGGAAATAGTTTGATGACATTTTGTAAGAGTGGAAATCTACTCCTTTTGAGACCATCAACATGTTATTTCAAGTTGTCTCTTCAACTATGATGAGACAACTCGCATTTTCTATAGAAATCGATGATGGTCATAGTGGCTGCTATTTTGACAACTAAGTTATGTTAATTTTTTTTATCTTCAAAAAAGGAAAAAAAATCACTACCAAAACATATTTGCAACGTACCTACAAATGGAAAAAACATGATACATACCATGCAACATTTGCATGGTAATAAGTGTTATGGCTAAATTTTTTTTACTATATAATTACAATTATTGATAGTATAAAGATTGGATAACTAGTCCTTGTTATTTGATTCGATGAGAAGGAATTAGTTGTTCAATTATTAGATTTGTTTACCCTTCACTAATGAAATTGTGACACTAATGAGGTGTATAACCTTACTATAATCATCTTGCTGCAACAATTTGTTAGGAAGAAGGAATCTCATAGCACCAATACTTGAGAATATTGGATAGTTAACCACATTAGTTAACGTGTAATCAAAGTTCTACTTTTGTTTGTACTTCCTATCTAACTTTGAATAAATCCTACCATTTTGGATAATCTAAAATGGTTGAAAACTTTATTAAAGTTTATTAACATTCTTAATAGTAAGCTAAAACATAGATGTATTAATGGTTTATTAGTGTGTATTAATGGTTTATTAGTGTCAATATTGGGATTATGTATTCTTAAATTTAACTTCAATTTGAATGTATTAAGGGTCCTTGAATAAAGCTTATTTTGGAGAAGGATTAAAAAACTAAGATGCAAAGCCTAATAGGATACAAGCTAAATATACCCTACACCCACTCTAACAATAAATAGAACACATAACACAATTTTATTCTTGGCATTAACAACGGAACATAGTTTGTCTCGCGAATTATACAATGGGCACAAATCAAAATTTTATTGTTAAAATTATGAATAGAACATAGTTGGTCTTGCGAATGATCCGATTGGTGTACCAATCTTCTAACTGTTTTTATTTTGTTTCATAATATTCGGAAGTTCGTGACCAACATTTAAATTCAATAGTAAATTCGAAAAAATTTAAATATCTAATTTTATTATTATTATTATCAAAATCAAATATATTCTCATGAATGAAGAATAACAAAAACACCCTAGCATGCTTCCTATCCAATTTACCAAATAAACCCCATTGCCAATCAACATTTTTCAATTTTTAATTTTTATACTTCCAATACATAGTCTGCCTTTCAATTTTATAAATTGTTTCAACGAATCCTATGTTTCTTTAAATTGTTTCAAAGAGTTCTATGCCTTATGTTTTTGTAAATTGTTTCAAAGAATCCTATGTCTTAGTGTCGCATTTAACATAATGTTCTTTAAATTGTTTTAAATATTTCTATGCCTTATGTTTTTTGTAAATTGTTTCAAAGACTCCTATGTCCTAGTGTCACATTTAACATAATGTCAAGAGGATACTCATGTCTCGTTTAACATAAAAAGTTCTTTTTTATTTAGTGCAACAAAGGGTGGACCTTGTTCCAAGTAGTATAGGTCAATAACAATTTTTTAGTGACTAATAAGGCTATATGAAAAGTTATTTTTATATATTTCCAAAATAGTCATTAAACCATTTAATTGAATATCCTTATTTAATCTTATATTTTTATGGAAATAAATCCATTTAATTGAATATATGCGCTTTATCTTATATCTTTATAGAAAAATAAATATAGGCAAAGGGTTGAGGTTCAACAACATTGGATGGTGGTTGGGGCCTCGCATATAGGTATTGAGAAATTTATTGGATGGAGTGGAGGCATGCCACATTCTTACATCTATAGTCAAAAAAAGTTGTTGAGCCGAGATTTCTACACTGCAAATCCCGTAAATTTTTTTGGATAGGTGAAAAATATAGAACATAAAAATCCATAGCCCTAAAATTAGATGGCTTGCGTCGCCTTTGATATGCCGGTAAACTATTTTGAAAGTTTACCACATCTAGTCAAATTTCTGGTATCATTCCACATGTCACGGAATCCACTCTCTCCTAGGCACAAAAACCACCTTTATAGAGTAGGAATCTGATTTCGCTCCACATGTTGGAGGATACCTTAAATAAAAATAACTGTAATCCGGATTTGGTAACTTGGGAAAAACATGTTATTTTTATATGGTTCAGTTGTCGTGTACTCTTTTTTATTTTATTTTATTTGATGGCAAGATGTGTACTTGTTATCTATACGTATTTTTAATCAAAAGTTGTCTATGCTTCAACTATATATTATTACATGTCTTCTTCTAGTTAAAAGGGTTGTCTACCATTGCCCATTATCTATGCATCAAATTCTAGTTATCAAGTACCAATTATCTATACATCATGTATCAACTACCAGTTATATATATTTGTTTATTTAGAATTTGGAAGGACGTCCGTAATATTAATTTGGAGAGTACACTTGTCCTGTCTCATCCTCCTATAATCTAGGAAAAACATACTTGCTACTCCACCCCAAATTATAAAATATAAATATACCTATCGGGAAAATATATTGTAAAAAAACCATTATTTCTATTAAAAAAAGCTTATTGCAAGAGTTCTTCTTAAGCATGAGGTAAAACTGCAACTAGGTATAGTATCATGGCTTCATGTATGAGCTAAATCCTAGTGGATACTTGATAGCACATGATCTCTAACTAGCCTCAATGATGATGGAGAATCATGAATACTTTAGGGGATTGAAACCATCCTTTTGGTCCTGGAGTAAGAGCTAAAATTGTTTTTAACTAGCTAAGAGCTTGTCTTCCTAGGATGTAAGGAAATAGTTTAATGACATTTGGTAAGAGTGGAAGTCTACTCCTTTTTAGACCATCAACATGTTATTTCAAGTTGTGTGGTTTTCCTTGAATAAGGGTGATGAGACAACTCACATTTGCTATAGCAACATGTGGCTGCCATTTTGACAACTAAGTTATGATAAAAGAAATTCGTCTTCATAAAAGAAAAGGAAAAAAATCACTACCAAAACATACTTGCAACCCAACTACAAATGAAACAAACATAATACATACCATCCTGCAATATTTTCACAATGTAATAAATGTTATGACAAAAAAATTTATAATGTAATTGCAATTATTGATATTATAAAGATTGGACATCTAATCCTTGTTATTTCATTCAATGAGAAGGCATCAGTTGTTATAATACCTATTTAGCAATTTGTAAGTTCAATTCTTAAATTTGTTTAACCTTCTCTAATGAAATTGTGAAATTAATGAGGTGTATAACCTTACCCTAATCATCTTGCTACAACAATTTTTTAGGATGGAATCTTATAGGACCAATAATTGAGAATATTGGATAGTTAACGTGTGAGCAAAGTTCTACTTTGATTTGTACTTCCTATCTATAACTTTGAATACATCCTACCAATTTGGATAATTACTTGAAATTTTTATTAAAGTTTATTAACATTCTTAATAGTATGCTAAAATTTATTGAATGACTTTGGAAACAAGGTAATAATATAATAATATATTAGAAAAGAAAGTAGCTTACAGACTTCAATATCGCCATTTATACTTTACAAAATGGAAAACCTAACCCTAGCCAAGCAACCTTGGCCAAGTTTCTTCGTACAATGAGCGTTCTCATTTAAAAGCCAGTCTAAATGTATGTCTATACTTTGATAATCATACAGGAACACTAACAGGAGTCGCTATGGTTATGGATCCACTATCATGGGCTCCACCTTAGTTGCACCATATGACTCTCCGATAGCCTATGGCTGCTATTGTTGCGGCTTGAACTCCATGATTCTGGCCAACTTCATAGAGAGGCTGAGAATTCCCTCTGTTTTTTCTGAGGGTTTGTGAATCTAGTATCTGGAAATTTGCACAGGGGCACTGGAGCCATTGTTGCGGCCGACGAGCTCAAGGAATTACTTCAATGGGATGCTAACATGGCTGATCTTTTTGTCATGGAATATTGCTTCATTGTATATTGTGATATCAAGAACTAGGTGACCCTACTGCAGGGAGGTGTCGTCGAGGGTAAAGTTGATAACGTGGTTCCAGTTGGGATCGGTGTTGATGTACTTGTCCACGGGTGTCCGTTGCCTGGTTTTCTGATTATCAGAGATCCATGCGACTGCATAGGACTTTGTTTCTTTGGAGAATATGCTCATGTTCTTTAGATCATGGGAAGATATCAACATTAGTTCCAAGTCCCATGATCCCATCGAACCATGATAAATTTAATACAGAAGAAGAAAACGAATCATGAAATTAGGAAAAAATCCGAATAAGTATTGAGATAGGCGGAGGAGTGAGTGGGAAATTTATTGGATGGAATAGAGGCATGCAACGTTCTTATATCTACGGTATGAAAAATATTTTGAGCTAAGCTTTCTACACTGTAAATCCCGAATCTACAACATAAAATCTACAGCCCTAAAATTAGATGGCTTGCGCCTCCTTTGATATGCCGGAAAACTGTTTTGAATTTCACCATACCTAGTTGAATTTCTGGTATCATTCCATGTGTCACCTAATACACTCTCTCATAGGCATAAAGGCATATTTTAAAGAGTACGAATCTGATATCGCTCCATGTGTCTGAGGACTCCAATTTCTCCACCCACAAAAGTGGCTACCTTAAATAAAAATAATTGTAATCCGGAGTTGGCAATATTGGAAAAATATGTTATTTTTACATGGTTCAGTTCTCATGTTTACGGTTACTTTCTTTTTTTCTTTATAGTAATCTCATGGCCACTTCCAATGTGAGAGCACCTTTCACTTTCTTTGTTCCTTACTCTTTGGTATGCATTCTTTTTCTTTATTTTATTTGATTTTATTTGACAACGAGATGTGTACATTGGTAGGTCATAAATTTTAAGCGAGATGAATAAGTTATTTGTTACTTGTTCTCCATACCTAGTTGTAATCAAACATTGTCTATGCCTTACCTACATGTTATCACCTTCCTTCTTCTAGTTAAAGGCGTTGTTTTCCACTGCCCATTATTCATTCATCAACTTCTGGTTACCCATGCATCAAGTATCAACTACCTCTTCCCATTATCCATGCATCAACTAAAAATTATCCATGCATCAAGTATCAACTACCAGTAAAATATACTTGTCTCATCCTCCTGTAATCTAGGAAAAACATACTTGCTACTCCACCCCAAATTCTAAAATACTAGCACACCCACATAATTTGTGGTTGGATCACATGGATAGGGTTCAAATGGTTAAGAAATACTTATTCCAGAACCAAACCCTAGCCAAAGAAGCACTGGGGGCAAGTACGAAAAAGAAAACACATGGAGAAAACCCCAACATCCCACAGCCAAAAGAGAACTGAAAACTTCCATAAGCAAGCAGATCCAGATCAAACAAAAGATGATCCCGTAGTAGCTACTGCCGGAAGAGCCATTGGCAACATGGGAACAACCCACCCACGAGCGCCAACCACCGCCACAAAAACCAAAAAAAAATTCATCATCAATGTCCAAGCAATTCCCTGGAGAAATCGTCGCCGCAAGAACGATCGCCGCACCAGGAAGTACTAATCAGGAGCTAGAACCTGCATCAAAACAAACAACACTTGGGAAGGGCTCGACTGCAACACATAGAAACCGGACAGTTCATCTACCACCACCACAAATCCACCAAGAACAAAGGCAAAACTACCTCTGAAGGGATCCGTGAAGAGGTAAACCGAATTGAGCCATCACAAAACTCTCCCGCTGAGGTGAAAGGAGGAGATGGCTGGGAGGAGCCCCAGCCACCTAGAGAGGGAAATCCAGCAAAATGACTCTCAAAACCCTATATTCGAGAACTTACATCAAAGAATATTGAATCAATGTTTCCATGTCTTCGAAGGATAGTATATGTTTATCTAGTTGCAGTTTCAATATTCATAATCATTTTTCTCAATGCTTCTATGTATTAAAAAGCGCACTACGATATCACTATGCATTTTTCCTTAAAAAAAATTACGGTGCATTCATAATATAAAGAAAAACCATTATAGTTGTTTGCAACTTTACATGTTGTTAAACGATGTTTTTGTAATATAAACTAGCATCCTTAAAATTCTTTGTCTACATCAAAAACACAGCACCATCAATATTTTTCATTATTACAAAGTGCACCATAATGTATCGCCAATTTTTTTAACTTTTTCCCTACATTTGGTAACATTAAAAAACATCATTAGAAATTTTTCATTAGATTACAAAACACACTGATTGGTCTGTGTTTCTTAGACTTTTTAATTTTTTTTTGTTTTATTTCTAATTATAATAATCACCATTAGTTTGATGAAAGAAGGGAAACTAGAGTGAAGAGTTTCCTTGAGCAAACAAACTAGGGTTTGAGAGTCGCTACTGGTACCATTCAATGGAGGCTAGGGATCCTTCCCTAGCTGCCCCTCCTTCTTCTTTGAGTGCATACTGCAACCTGTTGGTGGGATTTCTTTGAGGTTGATTTCTGAAACCTACTCATGGACTCGATTTATCTATGATGGCGGTGGCGATACTTAGGAGATTCTCTGGTCCTTCTTTGTCCCAAGCTATGGTGACTATGACAGTGGGTGGTGATGTTGGAAGCACATCTGATGAAGCATTGGTGGAGGTGGCAACTGTTGTGTGTTGTGTTTATGTTGGCTATGGAGGAAGTTGGTTCGACGATCGTGTCATTTTCTACAGCCTCTGTGCCAGGACATGACCATTTCTTGGTCGCAACTCGATGGTTGTGGCAGTATCCCTGTATCAGACGGCTAGGGTTGGAACCCTAGCCCCCATCCTATTGTTTTGAAGAGTACCAGAGGCAGTGACGTCGGTGGCTGAATAGTTTTTCCCCTATCGTGGGAGAGGTCCATTGCTTATGTTTCTTGGTATGGATTGATGGTAGCAGTGGCTTTCTGGTGGTGGAATTTCTCCTCTACATTCCATGAGTGGCCTTGGGTTTCGCTACTTGAGCAATGATGGATTATTGTCCATGTTATTGCATTTTTTTTTGCTCTTTTGGAGCAGTTTGTACATGCCCCGACGCTTACTTTGGCTGGGAGCTTGTCTTTTGGTTGCTCAGGTTGTTGAGAACTAATTGTGGTAGTTTTTACTTTGATTGGGAGCCTGGTTGCTCAAGTTGTTGAGCTCTGTTTGTGGGTTTTGTGCTCTGTTTGGGTTTTTAGAGTTGTTTGTAGGTTTTGATTGGATATGATACCTAGTATCATAGATGTGTATCTCTTTACCTTTGATTCTAATGGATATCAAGGAACTGTTACTTTTCTTATATAAAAAATCACCATTCACAATGCTTACTAATAATTTAAAATGCATTGATAAACTATCTCAATAGATAAAAATTATGTTTTTACCAGTGTGGATTCAATACATAAAAGCATCGATGCTTCTAATGTTTTAAAAGTGCATGTGTTATTTGTTAGTGTATTTTATCCCACCATTGACAAAGCGATTCTTGAATTAGATTAGAATCATTATTATCAATGCTTGCAATTGACCACAAATTTTATGTTTAGTCACAATTTTTCTCAATGCTACAACATTCCCATGCTGCTCATTGTGTTTTCATCTTTCCTTGTTCAAAATTCATGTTCTTCCTTCCTCTGTCATGTTCTCTTTGTCTCTATGTATCTACTATTATATTCCTCTCCTCCTTCACTACCTTCTTCGTCCTCTTTTCCCCCAAGGTTCCACCAACCTTGCATATCCTTGTCACCTTTTTGCAACACTTGTCCAATTTTTCCATTAACTTCTTAACCCCCTTTTTAACTTCAAAAACAGGTTTAAGGAATTAATTAGGGAAATTATGGGTTTATCAAAGTTATAAGGTAATAAGAGTTAAATAGGTTCATACTTAGATTTTAGGCTATATGACACCACCCCCTCACCAACCCTAGCTAGGTGAATACATGATTCCCCATTCATTCAACATGTTGGCTCTACCAAAGCCAGCTTAAATTTAATGTTAACAAAACAATTAAAACATGAGTTATGCCTTACATGGACACATAGTCTTTTATAAAATTACATTAACAAAACAATGGGGTTTCAAACCAAGGGTGTTACATTCTCCTCCTCATTAAATTATACATTGTCCTTCGTGTTCATATTGTCCAAAATTTCAAAATAAATTTCAAAAACTTTATATTCATTTTATCAGTCTTCAAATAGATGGGGATATTCTTCCCTCGTCTCATATTCTAACTCCCAAGTCGCTTCTTCAAGACTTTAGTGGGTCCATTGGACCTTTACTTGTGTGATGGCCCTATTTCGGAGCATCTTGGTTCTTTTCACTAGTACAAAATGAGAAATTAATGACTAAAAAAATGACTAAAATCCAGCTATAAACGACTATTTTTGAGTCGACGACTAATAGTAGTTAGTTTCCACTATCTTATAGCTTGACTAACTTAGTTGTATTTCACTTACTCATTAATAGCTTGACTTATTGATCGTTGATTTAGTCATTGATAGTTAATGAGTTAGTCATTGATTTAGCTGTCATGGATTTAGTCATTGATTTAGTCACTGATTGCAACAATTAATGACCAATTATATGACTAAATAAACTACTAGATGATAACATATTAATGACGAAGCTAAATACAACTAAACGTTAGTCGTGCTATAAGATATGAGAAATTAGATGCTAATAGTTGTATATATGCGAATTTAGTCCTTTTGTAGTCACAAATTTATGATAGGGCATGGAGGAATCAAACCACCAACCTCTTGCCTATAATTAGGCAGGTACTCTACCATTGAGCTAGCACCCTTTAAGAAGTTGTTATTACTTGATAATGATGATATTCAAACAAATTTTGCATCAATAAAGCATACCAAATAATGATTATCAAGTTAATATAGATCCATAATGGCTTACCATGTACTAGTCCTTCAAGTCCTTCTTGCACTTAATAAATGCATTTAAAAGACTTGAAGGACTATTACAAGGTAAGTCATTATGTATCTATAGTAACTTGATAATAATTATTTTGTATGCTTGAATGATGCAAAATGCAAAAATCCCAGAAATTTATAGGAATGACAAGCATGCATCCAATGTGAAACTATTTACCAAGTCATCTAGAGTCATGCCAAGATATCTGAATTTGACTAAAACTTCATAAGTAACTTGAAGATAGTGTTCGATGATGTCATGGAAAGGAGAATTTCAATTTATATAGAAGCAAAGGATGAGAAAATGGAGCAACTCATCACCCAAAATGTATACAGAATAGTAAAAATAAATATATAACTAGTTCCATTTCACATCAAGAAGAATGGGCATTAACTTTAAGTACTCTTAGCTACTAGATAAATGGAAATGAAATGAGATGAAATATTAGCGACAATACCTTCAAGTTTTCTTGCTGACAATATGTATGAATACTTATGTGATCATTGTATTCATAGGTGACTTAAACAACCACTAACCTGCAATCAAGGCAATAAACCATGTTCAGATTGATATATAAATAAAATAAAATAAAATTTAAAGATAGACTATGCCAATCCCACTATCGTTTATACCTCGAAAGAGAACTAGCAAATCTCTCACAACTGTTCAACTTTCCTAAAATGCCCACTTGGAATGCCACTGTTTAAACAAAAAAAATGAAATTGAAAACATGAAAGTAGTAATTTACTCTACCTATCTATTGGATGCAGAGTCTCATAGATGTACAACAGAATTAGTCAAGCACATGCAATAAAATTATAAATGGACAAAAAGAATAAAACAATGTGGTTTAGACCTTCCTTAATTTCTATACTCAGATATATATTACGATCACACTTTGTCTCTTAAGAGACAAGTCGCTAACAAAACAATGGACATACTTGAGAGAGAGAGAGAGAGAGAGAGGTAGTTGTAGGGCAAAGTGGGACAAATACGGACCTCAAGGTATTAATCAAAACAATCCGAAGAAATGAGGATGAACTTTCAATCCCAACGCTGGAATAAATAATAGTCTTTTAGGACAGTCATACATCAAGAAAATAGAAGCTCCTTTCAAATGTGCGGAGGCAGAAAGCTCCTTCATGATTAGAAATGTGTCAGGAATGGAAATAAAAGCAAAAAAGGGAATAAAACAAGTCTCATGCTAAGACTTATAAGCCATAGTAATACTTGTATTTTAATTCTGACATATTTGGTCCATAGTTTTTTCTCATATAATGAAAAATATCAGAAAGAAAACAAATGCATAAGATGAAAAATAAATTTCCCTGAGAAAATGTATATGCCAACCCAGGCCTGTTTATAGCTCTCATTTCAACTTCAGCCATTTTTCTTCTAAATGTAAGGCAAGAATTTCTCACAATAAATTGTGTTTACCATAATATCCCCAAGAAGGCTTCCATGCAACCTTTAATTCATCCAGATTGTACTTCCCTTTTTAGTTGTTTCATTGTCAGGAAAGAATGTTGGCATTTCTTCTTACAAGGGAACAGTAAAATAGTCTTTGGACATTGTGACACTTCATTTAATTTGACTATACAAAAACTATTTAAAAGCCTAACATTTACAAGAATCTAAGAAGACAATAAAAAACATCAAGAAGAAACTAATCTATAATATCTCCAGATTTATTAAACTCCAACTTATTATTCCAACAGTCAATGGTAATATGGATTTCTCTATCATTTTCAATGTCCCTTGATTTCACCTTACCAAACATATTTCCTTACTAAAAGCCTTCATTTTCCATGTCACATCATGTCAGCGATGTAATTCTAATCCATGCTAGATGCATTTCCGATGTTAGGAATATTTCCCCTTGTCTTGAATGTGAGACAATGATAATGTTGGGCTAAAGGATCCTTGCAATGGATATTACACCATCCTCAACACTGCTCTATGGATACTCATTACAAATATTTTATATTCTCATGAGCATATCTTTGCATGATTTTGAGAGAAGTATTTATTGGTCCAAAAGAATTATTACAATGTAAATTATAAGCTAGCCAACTAACCAGAGTACAAAATAAAGCAATCCCTCATTTATTTGATCTAATCTTGCCAGCCAATAGTTCCAAGTCATCAAGGTCAACTATTCCCATATGGTTGTTATTCAACAAGTCTAACAGGATATGCTTATACATGGTAGCACATGCCATATCATTTTCACATAAATCATTAACTGTCGAGAATCCAATACTGCTTTTGGCTTCTCTTTCAACTTCATTTATTGATTACCAATCAAGTTCCACTAGATATAGTAAACGGTATCAAACCAACTTGCATTGTACTTGGGAAACCTAAGAGATGGTCAACTCCACAAGATGGCGGACAAGTTGCAACAAAACAAAATAATCTTTTGTGGCTGCACCAATTATTTACACTAACTTGTAATAAAATACACCAACGTTGTTTTATTTGCTTTGCTTCCTTCAAGGATCATAGACTTGTACACTTTCTGGAACTTGTTTCCCTAGAATTTATTATATATTATAGAAAGGAAAGGTTCATTTCAGAATCCAAACCTTCCACAAAGTAGCCTCTACACCTTCCATAGAATCTGCACCTTTTTTAATCTCCTCTGCAAGCTTCTCCACATGTCCATACATGGAATAGTACCTGAAATGATATTGTTTAAAGAAGGTCACTACCTACATGGAACTACTCTTTGGAATATTAAGTTTTCAAACTGTGTTGTGGACCAGTTTACCTGTGTGTATAGTTATCTTTTAATTTCAAATATTTGAAATCACTATCACTGAAAACTCATTGAATTAATGGGAACAGTTAAGAATGACATAGGCATAGCTTTCTGTTGTTTCAAAATGACTTTAAACAAATTTTTGAAAATGGAATGTATGGAATCATAAAAGGATTCCTTTTAAGGTTCATGTTAACATGTTATGTCTTTAGTAATTTGTTTGTTTAAGGTGCCTCTCTAGAGTTCATGAACTCATCTTAATTCACACTAATAAGTTGTGTGGTATTGTTTGTACAAGGCTAGAACTTTACTATGCACCAATTGTTGATGGAAGAGAGACATGGAAGGCATCAATGATCCATATAGCTCTGGAAGGTGGATGTTTTGTGCTCTTAGCTAATTAGCTATGTAGAAGAAAAGACTACTCTCCTCCACCAAACTATCTCTTTGGAGGTTCAGATGATAATACCTCTCCAGATACCGTTAAACTAGTCAAACTAACATACATAAAGGAGAAAACAATGTGGTAACATATATAACAATGACCTACTATCTCTGGATATGATTGGAAAGGGTGTTGGACAGTATGAAAATATGCCCGCGACATATGAAGATAGAGGTATAAACTTGGAGAAAATATTCACAAAAATATGCCCATTTGACATTCTAATAATGCATGCCTTTGTCCGTTGAATGACCTGCACACATTATCTCAAAATGCCCTCCAATCTGAGTACTAAACATGGCCTCAGAAATGCCCACATACAAATTGTGCAAATGTCAATCAGAAATCCTGTAGAGCTATTAAAATTGTTACTAGGCTCAAAGAAGATGCCCGCAGGAAGCATGCACACAATATGCCCACCTGGGAAGTGGATGCAGTCAAAGCCACGCACTTTGAAATTACATATATATCATTGGAATTGGTTCATCCGAGATGCAAACTTGCGAAGCTATAGATGCAAGATCTCTTCCAAACATTGGAGCAGGATTTATTCTTGCAGGCTTAACTATCTACTTGGTAGAAGTAGAGTACCCACAAGCATACTGAGACTACCAAAAATATATGGAATAAATTCCCTCCTGGTTAGAAGAGATTCCCATCTACATAATATCAGTCCAAATTAATCTCGTGGATCCTGAAGAATGAGCTTAGAATGCATGCAACACTCAAAATAGACGCTGGCAGTCAAAATGGGATGCCCACGGGTGTTGATTCTCGTTGCGAATTGGAAATTCCCACAGACGTCGTGGTTGAGAAGCCAAAACTCTTTTAAGGAATTGGAGATTTGGATAAATCAATATAATTTATTTTTTGGGTGTGTCCAATATAATTTCTTCATGCCCACAAGACATTAAGAAATACCCTCAGGCTTTAGCAAGTTACATACAAACAAGAAAAAATATGCTAGCAGACTGGTAAATTTGTAATGCCTGCATCACTGACTAAAAATGCACGCAGGAGGTTGATAAGAGTTTGAAGGAGATGTAAAAATGTCAGAACGAAGCACAATATATGAAGGAATGACTAGTATTCTTTGTAAAAACATACTCAAGCCTTAAAAATTATGTCTGCAGTCTATGGAGACAACTTGTATCATATCATTCTAACATTAAGAGGTTAATGATGAGTGTCTTCTTGGACTGATGGTTGAACAATATATGGGGTGATTGATGAAATCTCAGCATAAGTAAATGCCCGCATAAGTTCACACACCTTAGAAAATGCTAGCCACACCTTGAAGAAATATGTTTGCAATCATTACAGAAATGCCCGCAACACCATGCCAAGATACATGCAGTTTGAAAGAAAATGCTAGCAATAGTTGAGAAGGTCCTCAAGTAGTTCAAATACAAGGTGGATGTATTCTATTAGGGGATCTATACCTAAGGTGGATAAACAACTTGTTTTTACAAAAATATCAGTCTCTGCAATATATCAGACAAGGGGAGCAATTAGTTTACATGAAAAAGGGAGCTTGGCATGTTTGAAGGAGTACAACAAAGTTGCAAAGTTAAAGAGTGTTGATTGACAGGGGGAGAGATGATGGTAAAAAATAAATTGAAAATAAGTCTAATAGTTCACAATATATGTTATTCTTAGGTTTATATTTTTTCTCTCCTATTGAAACATTGTCATCGTAAGTTGCTAATCGAAACAATAAAAAATACCAACAATGTTTGTGAAACCATTTTTAATAATTTCATTCAACCAATAGGCAGATAAAGAAGGTGACGCACCCAATGGATGAAGAACAACTGATTAATCTGTTCTCTTCTTTTGGTAGAATATTTGAAGCCAAAGTCAAGGACCATGTGAATGATTCAAGCAAAGGTTATGGTTCTGTAAAATTTGATGACATCCATTATGTTGTTCAAGCTACTTCACATATGAATGGTTTCAGGTTGGAAGGAAAAAATTTACCTTCTGGCTCTGGTGTGGGACCGGCAAAAGGTCTTTACACTTTTGATAAGAAACCACCAAGATTTCACATCCATTCTGGTGATTATGCACATCCATCATGGAGTGCTCCAACTAGTCCTATATCATCACTGCCTTATTATCCTTATTTTGATAGCAATGGTTCTAGTATAACATCCCATTGTGTCAATCCTTTGTAGGGAGCTACTTTTAACATTCTTTCAGCTACTTCATATTGCACATATGGTCCCTATCAGATGCCAATGCATTCTGCAGAAACGTCTAGTGGCATGCAAGGGCCATGTAAATCTCAATTATTGTTAGGCAATGTGCATGATTCCTCAATGTCAAAACTAAATATCCATTCAGTTGATGCTATGACCCATTTTTCTCCAAACCAAGATAGGATTACTACATATCAACACTATGCTATACAGCCATCAATTACAGTTACCTAGGATATGTATGAACAAAATTAGTCAAGCACATGCAATAAAATTATAAATGGACAAATAGAAGAAAACAATATGGTTTAGACCTTCCTTAATTTCTATACTCAGATATATATTACGATCACACTTTGTCTCTTAGGAGACAAATCACTAACGAAACAATGGACATACCTGAGAGAGAGAGATAGGTAGTTGTATGGCAGAGTGAGACAAATACAGACCACAAGGTCACAGATCAAAAATGTCAACCTCAAAGGTGGTCACAGTTCAACATAACAGGCTCAGTAAAGAACATGGCCTACCCTAGCATGATGCCAACAAGATCCAACACAATATAATAAAAATAAAAATAAAACACATACATGAAAATATAACTAAACCAAAAAATCTATATGCAAATGCATCTCTCGACCCACCTCTGTTTGACGACATTCATGGTCGATTTTTCTAAACTCATGGTGATTTCATCCGCCAATTCCGTAGATGACTACTCAAGCATCCCATTGGATCCAAATAACCAGTCCAATAAGAGCGTTGGTGGAAAATAACCAGTCCAATAGATCGTTGGCACCAAATATTTTGCGTTGGTTGGTGGCAAGGATTTTTGGTGGATTCTAAGGGGAAAGTAGTTGTGAATTGGGACTGGAGGAAATTTTTGTGCATTTATTAGGCCACCATTTATACCCTTTAAGGAAATTGTGATGCCTATTCACAATTGTTGAGGGTTTAGAATTTTGGTATTTAATTGTCAATGCTGCCATGGATAAAAGAGCATTGGAGAGAACCTAGAGGCTCTTGAAGAGGCATGCCATGAATTCTACAGCTCTAGAGTCAACGTCACATTCTTCCCTTACAAAATCCCAGGTAAGTTTCTTGGTTTGCTGTGAATTGATAAAAAATTTCTAATAATATTGGTTATAATACTGAAGCATGGGTAGGTAGCTTAAGGTAAGTAGGTAGTTTTTTTTGAAAACCTAGAAAGCATTCATGAAATAAGTGGTATAGGGAGATTAGGTGTAATTTTTTTCAGAAGAAAAATAGTTGTTCCTTGATATTCAAAATGAATCAAAGGTAATTGGTACAATATCATGACATAAAGACATTCCAAACATATCAGGAGATGGAAAAAGAACATACACTTTCCCAAGGAGAGGGACAAAACTCAAAATCCCAAAGAAAGACTGAAAAAGCATTACTACTAGGAGAATAGAATGATCCCATACAACTTATCCAAGAGGCATATTGGGTGCAACAAACACACCCCGGGAGGATCAAAAGAAGAATATATCCCCAAATAATACAAGAGGATGGGATAAAGAGTCCCATACTCGAAAAAGGAAAAAAATGAATATGCCACAAATACTGAAAAAACTCTTAAAAGAGTTGTATCAAGCCTTCCTCAATAATTTCTCCTTCCCAAAGTTCTAAGAAGGAGAGAAGGCCAACCTTCATATTAAGTGCTTCCTTGGATAAGTGGTATGCACTCATATTGTGCTCCATGTAGACATGCCTAAACTCAAGGGATAAGAAATCTTGTTTGATAGACAAGACCCACAAGACCGATGTGTACAATCAAGGTGGGGAAACAACCCTTTTACCCACAAGACCAAGGGTAAAATTTTTATCTTCTCTCTCAAGGTATATAGTCCATAGGTGTTTTGTACAACAATTCTAAGTTTTATCATCATCGTATAAGGAAGGTCATTTCTTTCAACTTAACAATCCCAAAGGTCCCTGTGTTAAAGTTGAAGCATACAAGGACAATCAATAACAACAGTAGTAATAAATTAACAAACAAGTTAAACCAACATACGTAAAGGAGAAAACAGCATGGTAACATATATAACATAATTTTCATTTCTTTCAACTTAACACTCCCAAAGGTCCTTGTGTTAAAGTTGAAGCATGCAAGGACAATCAATAACAACAGTAGTAATAAATTAACAAACAAGTTAAACTAGCAACGTAAAGGATAAAATAACGTCGTAACATATATAACATAATTTTCATTTCTTTCAACTCAACACTCCCAAAGGTCCGTGTGTTAATGTTGAAGCATCCAAGGACAATAAATAACAGCAGTAGTACTAAATTAATGAACAAGTTAAACTAGCATACGTAAAGGAGAAAACAACGTGGTAACATATATAACATAATTTGAATCATTTCTTTCAACTTAACACTCCCATTTGGAGTCTTTGATTGGGTTAACATAATTTGAATCATTTATTTTAGTAACAAATTCAATTATTCCACAAGATTTTTTTTTAAAAATGAATTTATGTATTTGATAATGCTAAAAACACATTTAATATAGAAATAAGCCTAGGCATAGAAAATCCATTTATACACTTGTAACTCTTTTGTGCTTCTCAAAACTAACTACACCAACATTAAAAAAGACTATTTTTGATAATATATCAACAACTAGAGTTGCAATAGATGCATGTAAATGACTCAACTACAACTTTAGATAAGTTACAACAACATATAACAAGAATCAAGTACCCTACCTAGTCCACTAGAAGCAAAAATATAGACATGTCACTCACCAGAGCAGGAACTGCACCAATTCCTTGAATAAATGTCCACATGAACAACAAAAGAAGTGGTGTCTATTCAACCTGCTCAAGTAGAAAATACTTGGAAGTATTTTATTCCTGCACATGCAATATAATTATAAATGGACAAAAAAGAAAAAAAACAATTGAATATAATGGCAATTCATGTATGACTGGATGGGTTAAGGCTGCCATATTCAGTTGGTCCTTTGGTGAACACAACCATTCGCTTAAAGCATGTAGAACATGGATCTATAACCTCTTAGTAGGTGCATGGATTTGGGTTTGGAGCAGAAAAATTAAAAATGTATACTTGAATGCATAAATTTCTAAAACAATATCAGAAACACAAATAGTACAATTGTGACAATGCAAGATAAAGTAAAAATGTAATTTTCATTTCTTTCAACTTAACACTCCCAAAGGTCCCTGTGTTAAAGTTGAAGCATCCAAGGACAATAAATAACAGCAGTAGTAATTAATGACTAGGAAGATGATGAATTGCATGTCAGAGTCAAGAATGACAAAGGTGGCATCCCCAAATATCAAGAGAATTTTGACATTGTAAATAAGAAGAACCTTAAGTCAGCAGGATTATACAATCTTGGGTTTAATAAAAAATCACATAACCACCCTATATTTTTTGGCTTAAACTATCTTGATTCTTTGGAACCAGGTGAACAATCCCAAGCTGATGCACTGAATATGGTTGAAAAATTGGTATGGCTCAATACAATTGGGTTTTCCCAAAAACCCAAGCTTGAAAAGTTGACTAAAATGACATACTTTAGGCCTCTGAGTGCAAGGGGAACTCAAAATCTCACTCGCTTGGTGGAATGCAAAAGTACACAGGAAAAAATTGGAGTCTTTGATTGGATTGACATCCAACATGATGAACATGGGTGCTAGTTTTTTCGTTTGGCTGAGTTTGATGATGCCCTAGCTCCCGTTGAAGTCATTCCATCCCTGTAGCAACTAATTTGAGAAAAAATGAGCAAGTGTGTGTAGTAGCGGAGGGTCAACATGGATGGATCTAAACATTCTTAGAAATTAAGGCATTATGAGATGTTTGCAACAACAAGAGAGGCTTAAATTATAAGTTAGGACACTGTCTAGACAATTATGGGCAGTTTTGAGGAAATTCTAGGTTTGAACCAGTTGCAAATAACCTTGATTATCAAATCTAGGTGCATCCTGATCTAGTGGCAGCAACAAGAGCAATAGTTATGGGCATCTTTTAGGATTGTTTGGGATTTTAGGGAGTAATGTAAAGCAAATATGGGCATGTTCTAAGGATGCTTGGTTTGTTGTAGCCCTAAAATTGATAAACGTAAGTCACAACAGTAGTAGAGACAAAAAAAATTATAAGGTCTGGGCAAGAAACAACCCTAGGTTGGTGACAAGGAAGATGATGAACTGCATGCTAGAGTCAAGAATGACAAAGATGTCATCCCCAAAGATCAAGAGAATTTAGACATTGTAAATATGAAGAACCTTAGGTCAGCAGGACTATATGATCTTGGGTTTAATAAAAAATCACATAACTAGCCTATCTCTTCTGCTTTAAATTATCTTGATTCTCTGGAACCAGGAGAACAATCCCAAGCTGATGCACTGAATATGGTTGACAAATTCGAATGGCTGAATAGAACTGGGTTTTCCCAAGAACCTGAGGATGAAAAGTTCACTGAAATGACATACTCTAGGCCTTTGAGTGCAAGGGGGACTCAAAATATTGCTCACTTGGTGGAATGCAAAAGTCCAAACGAAAAATTTGGAGTCTTTGATTGGGTTGACATCCAACATGATGAAGGTGGGTGCTAGTTTTTCCGTAAGACTGGATTGGATGTTCCCTCATCTAGAACTAGGGAGGATAAAGTCAAAACAGAATCCAAGAAAATCAGTTGAATATATTCTAGGGGTAAGAAGGATGCTTCAGTTCCAAATAGCAAGGATTTAAACATTGGAAAAGACAAAAGAAAACTTCTATCGCAGGGCTTGCTAAAGGTAACTAACTCAGGTGGTTCAAATTCTAACATAACCATGGCTTTTGGTCCACTATATGGACGAGAAATTAAAGTGGGGGGGAAATTCCAACTAGCAAAGGATACCTTATCTACAATGTTGAGCAAGTTAAAATCTGCTAAGGTCTCAAGGTGTTCAGCGAGGTTACAACTGGGTGAGGAACATGATATTCACAGTAAACCTTGAAGGGATTATCCATGGGAAATAGTCATTCCTCTAGAATTGCAAGCAATGTAAGCAACAATTGTTGTTAACCAAGGTCTACCTAGAATAAAGGGATACCCAATGAGTTAAGACTTTCTCTGTAGCACCAAGAAGTCTGTGAGGTATTCCCATGAATCTCTTGAGACTATATCCTCTAACCATTTTGTAGATAGGAGCATCCTTGATAGCTCAAATAAGTGGAATTTTAACAAAAAATTTGTAGGTCCAACAAAAAATCAAAGTCAAGCTAGGTAGGTGTCTTGGTTTGTCCAAGCCTCTCTAGAAAAAATAGATTTTCCTTATGTTTCTCTTGTACAAGAGGTTGATGTGGTTGGTCTTGGTGTGTGGTTGTTGCATTCTAACATTTTCTTTTTCAGATTGCTCTTTGATTATGGATGGAAAGTATCTACTACCACTCTCCTTGAGTGAAGGTCGAGACCATTACAGTCCACAAAATTCACAAAGTAAGATGGATAGTTTGTCATCTCAATATTACATTCCAGTTGCATTGAATTATGTTGGGGTTGGACACCATGTGTTGTGAATTCATTGAATCAATGATGCACTAAAAGACAATAGTGAACTTGATTGGATGACCAAAATATTTGATTCTAACATTTTCTTTTCTAGATTGTTCTTTGCTTATGGATGGCAAGTATTTACTACCACTCTCCTTGAGCGAAGGTCGAGACCATTGCAATCCACAAAATTCACAAAGTAAGATGGATAGTTTTCCATCTCAATATTACATTGCAATTGCATTGACTTATGTTGGGGTTGGACACCATGTGTTGTGAATTCATTAAATCAATGATGCACTAAAAGACAATAGTGAACTTGATTGGATTACCAAAAAAATAAATATTCAAAGTAATAAACAATTTAACAATTGTTTGGTATATTATACAGGTGCTATATATTTTGCATGTATTTTAAGGAGTTTAATTTGGCATTTAACATTTTCAACAAATCCATAAGTTTACAATATTTTTTTATTATAACTAGATGCATACCATCATGAGTTAATATAATACATTTCTAATATTTTAGAATTTAATATTAATATGTTTGTAATATTAAATAAGAGGTCATTAATCCTAACTTGGAGGATCAGAAGTATCTCTTCTCTCGGTAGTAACTAGCTCACGAAGAAAATTAATATAGCCAAGATTATAATGAACTCTCATGAACTCCATAGCGAAATAGGACATTAGTCTATTCCTAAAACTCCATGGGTGGAAAGGGTTTGTCATCTGTGTGAGTCTATGAGCGTTGATGATGAAAATCACTTTCTCTTGAAGCGTCTTGCTTACACCCACATTAGATCTGAGTTTCATACTATTTGTTACAATACAAACATTTATAACCTCCTAACTTGCCAAAGCTATAGTGAGCTTGGAAAGCTTCTTGGCAAGCTTTTTGAGCACGGGAACACGATTTTAAAGTAAACCAAGTATTTTTCTTCTTAAAGTTCGATAGACCAAAGTTGGTCTCAGTAAACGTTATACATCATCAAAAATATAATTTAGTATTTAATTTAAATTATAATAATAATAAATTAAAAAAATTGATCATAAAAATTGTAATTAATTAATTAATTTTTCTTATAACTATGCTTATTTTTTTAAATAAATATTTTATAATTACACCGTTAGGCGTTTCTCTCCTAACAAGTTCGGAAAAGAACTGTTCATTTTCGTCTATAGCTCCAATCGGATTCTGCCACGTGTTTCGCGTTTGCCTATTGGTTTTTTGGTTTACCCGCTGTTTCCTGAAGTTTTCCACCGCCTCGGACAATGCTTGTTCCTGAAGATTCCCCTACCCGTGCCTCTTGATTCCCAGATTGTTGTGAAGCTAGAAAGAAGAATACGACGATGTTCCGTCTATGGATTTTCATTTGGTTTACAGTAGTATTCTCACCGATTTCACTTGCAACCTCCAACAATTCGACCGAAGATCAAATCCCGGCCGCTGCCCTGAATTCGCTTTCAGTATGTATGTTGTAAAGTTTGCTTATATTTAATATATAAGTTTGGGGAAAAATTTGAGCACAGATTTTAATGGGAGGATTTTACAGGAAGTGATCCAGGTGATATCCGCAGCGCAAGACTGGAATTCGGAGGAAGTGGCGGTGTCCAACATAGACACCGCGGGGGCTAAATTTGGCAAGACGCAAAGCTACGAGCTGGACGTGCAAGTGGGGGAGAAAGTTTTCTCCGCCAGATTTGTTGATGAACTAACTTCTTCTAGGTATTCTGAGGAAAAGGAGACGGGAATCGATAGGGGGAATTCATTTGGGGGTTTGATTGAGTCCGGTAATTTAGCGGCGGAGGCGGTGCTTCTGCCGTTTCAAATACAGGGGCCGCAACATCTGAAAGGGGTTAAAGTTAGGATTTCCCTTATTGCCACAGCTCTTCTGCATTTTTGGCAATTGGGATGTGCCTATGATAGGTGTAAAGATTAAGCCTACAGCCTAAATATGTTTTTAAGGCAGGGATTTCTCTAAAATAAAGAGCTGGCGTGCGTGGTAACAAGAGAATATTGAAGTTGGAGCTGAATTTACGTGTTTTACTAAAAACTATTCCTCTCTCTTGTTCCCGATGCTGAGGAATTCTCGCACGGCTGGAAATCTCGAAGGTACTGTGGTCCATTTTGTGCATATTTATTTTGTGATTGGGGTGAAAATTCTTTTTTACAGGAAACATTTAGAGATTATGAAGGTCTGAATTTCTCGAAAATGAAGAGATGCCTTGCGTGGCACGGTGCCATCAAGAGAAATCTTGAAGGTGGAGCTGAATTTGCATCTTTTACTACGTTTACTAAAAACTATTCTTAGTTTCTACCGTCTGTCCCTGCGATGCAAAAGAATTCTCGCACGGTTGTAAATTTCTAGGTTGCGTCGGCGTGGTTGATTTTGTGTATATCTCTTTTATGTTTGGGTGAAAATCCTCACTGAAGTAAACATTTAGAGATTTTTATCATGCAAACTTGGAAACCTAAAGCTTGGCAATTACTTTTAGGGCTTTCTGTTGCGAAATTCTTTATTTTATGTTTGTCTTATAATGTCAAATGCTTGCTTATTTTGGGTTTTATAACAAGTCTCTATTCTAAAACCTTTCTTATTTTCATGTCGCAGGCCGTTTGAGCAGAAAGTTTTCCATTTCTAGAACACAAGCTGTGCTTCGAAATATCTCACAAGTTGTTGGGGTTGAAGGTAATACCTTGAGATTTTAATTTATTTATCGAGGCCTCTGGCCGCGGTTTGTTAAAACAAAACTTCTTTGTTACGGTTGAGCCCGTGGACGGTAGAAGCGCTTGGGATATAAAGTCCGGTGCATTTCCTGAACATTCGAGTGATGCCCGGTTTATCAAAACTGGGGTCTGATGGACTTATGTTGGCAATCGAAGGGCAGTCCTACAATAAGAGCAAAAGGAGCCTTACCGAAGCTTTGAAATGGTCAACGGAGACTGTCATTCGTCCAGGCGGCCTCCAAACCCTACGGCGTCTTGCTGCAGATTATTCCCTGGCTTCCGGGGATAAGGGAAGTCATGAGAGCGAGCATGGTGCAAGATTTCATGGAGAATGGCAGCTCTGGGCAAGATGGCAGTTGTTACAGCAGCGACAGCGATTCGGGCACAACCAACATTTTAAAGCTTGTAGAACGTGTCAAGGTTAGTATCTATTAAGACATCAAGTTGTTTAGAAAAGGGATGCCGAAGAATAAGGCAATAGTTTGCCGACAGAATAAGTATTTGATTATTAAAATCGAGAGTTAGAACTTCACGACTGAAACATTCTTGCAACCAGAGGAGTTATTCAATATGCGACATCCATATGATTGCAGAAGGTTAACTGAAACAGAGGTTGCAAGAATATAGTTCTGTAGTTTTACTGTTTTTGTGAAAGAGCATTATGTTTCCCAAACTGCTTAAAACCTAACGTGATGGATTGTGTCCAAAAACCGAAATCAAAATTATTGTATATCTTTCTTTATAATGGACTGAACCGGTTGAATCACATGTTTGATATCGCAGAGATGTTTGATTTATGTTACTTTTTATAGAGTTATCGATCCTGCAGGTTCTGAGAAAAGAATGGAATATATGCTGCAGGGCCTGAAGACTTCGATGATGCCATTCGAGAAGGATTTGCTCTCTCTGATACATACTTTCATTTTATCCAATAACATTGATTTTCATTGCTCAAGAGAAGGGGTTTGCAAGGCCAGTTGCATCAGGAAGTCGTTAGTGAAGCATTTGGGGTCTACAGGATACAATGCTGCAGTTTGCAAGTCAGAGTGGAAGGGAACTGATAAAGTTCCTGGGGGTAAGTTTTAGACCCATGGCTATTTTATGTTTTTCTGGATTCTATTCATCTGTATTTCTTCATAGAATTGCTGTCATGGATTTAAATTTAAGCACTAGTCATAATTTTGCAGGTGAATACGAGTACATGGATGTTATACTGGAAGGTGATGATAGGGCTACTGAGCGACTGATCATTGATATTGACTTTCAGAGTCATTTTGAAATTGCTAGACCCACTGGATCATATGTTGGAATACTAAGATATCTTCCTGTGGTTTATGTGGGTAACCTTGCTAAACTTGAACAAATATTGGAAGCGATGGTAGAAGCTGCAAAGCTTTCATTGAAGCAGAATTCAATGCCACTTCCACCGTGGAGAACACTTGGATATTTGCGTGCCAAATGGCTTTCTCCCTATGAGAGAGAGCCTGCTGAGAACCGAAGTAAACTTAGAAGGCAAAGTGTAAGTCCAGATTGGAAAATTGCGGCTCCTCGCTCAAAGCAAAGACAATGCAGTGAGCTATGGAGAAGGTTGAAAGCCTCTCTTCTGTCCGAAGTCGATGCTGGATGTGCAGTAAGGGCCATGTCAACTGAAAGAAACAGGAATGTGCTGAGCGAGAGGAGGCCTAAGCAACATCTGAAAGCTTGGATTGATATTGGTGTATGATAGGTTGGGCAGAAGCGTGGAAGCAACCTCTTTGGGGTTCCAAAATGTTGTTAATAGTTCTTGAACTTTTAAGACAGAACGTTCCAATGATTGATAATTGATTGTACCATAATGCATATACATTCACTCTTACCTATTTGCTGTGCCAGATATCATTATAATGTTGTGGACTCTCGACTGCACCAACATGTTGAAAAGGGGAATGAAGATGGCTTGCATATAAGTTGTGTTGCATCAATGGAAGACCTCTGGACTGTTGTTATGGATGCAGGAACAAATTTCAGTGCTCAGGTTTACAAACTATCAAATGCCTTCTTGCATAAGGTTAGTTGGTTTTTTTTTCATTCATATATTCAAACTCCTTCTGTGTTGAAACTCTGGTAATTGCTGGTTAAATCGTGATAATATAATTCGATCTTTGTGATGAACTGTATCAGGAATGGATAATGGAACACTGGGAAAAAAAATTATTATATCACTGCCTTTAGTGGTGCCTTAAATGGAAGCTGTTTTGTTGTTATGTCTAAAGGTATGCCATTTTTTATTTTAATATTGTGTTATGACTGTCTTTTTCAGTTGAAAGATTACGGAACAAGCACACATTAGTTATATGTTCATATGCTTATAGGTACTTCATGTTGGGAAGTGTTATGGAGTTGTTTTTTGTTGATTAAATTGAAAGCATTCTCAACACACCTACAATTTAGTGATGACTTTTGAAAAGTTTTCCTGAGCGTAAAAATAATTGGTTATCCTCCTAATTTAAAATGCGGAATTTATAATTCAAAGGTGAACGTTACAAACATTTAATAAGCCTACTATTTAATCATTGTTTTTTGAGATTTATAAGGGTGAATGCCTTAATATATAACATTTCATACTGAATATCTGGGACATAATTGTACGGTTCTACTGATATATTTTTTCCAAAAAAAAATCAATAAAAATCACTTCAAGAATGTTAGGCCTTTAAGATTTCCCTCTTTCAATTGATTCCTGTTAAAATCTTATCCCCACTGATTTTGTATGCTAGAACAATATTCTAATACTAATTTAGTGGTATGCTGCTTTACCTAAATGCTGGCCGGTGTTATCTTGATTCTTGATCATATTTAAAGCAGGAGCAACCTTGTCCTTATATAACCGTCTAGACTCTAACTTGCTACATTTTTCAAGTGTACTGTGTACCTATTCGAAGTTTTGTGACGTTGAAATTTATTATTTTCAGGGTCAGCAAAAATGTTCCTTTCCTCTGAAACAATTTTGTGAATGCCTTCTGTCTTACAGTTTTAGATTCTTACCCCTCTTAGTGAAATGTAAGAAGGATTGATACTTGAATTTTATATGGAAGAGGTTGTGTCTCTTTTGTGCATGGATGCTAAATAGAAACACTTCGTGTGAGGTCACTGGAGGACTAAGGACCTAATGGATAACTCATGATGCTGAAACACTTTTACACAGTTATTAAAAATGTGTCATATGTAAGCTTGAGCTGAACAGGAAGATAGGAGATCAAGAGGAATCAATGATGACTGCTCCTACACATCAGGAGGTCAGGTTATTCAAGTCAACTGGGCTTACGCAATTGGGAGATCATTGAAGAATATGGTGCTGAGGGATATCCATTCACTGCAAAAAGAATTGATGAGCTGAGGGCCAAAGAGGAGGCCATAAGGGCTGCACAGACTGTAGAGTCTCTTCTGCTGTCCAATGAACGAGATTTTGTCCTTGCCAATTGAGGAAGAAAGGTGAGTTCTTGCCATTTATGCTTGTGTTTTACTCTGCCTCGAAATCTGGATATCATTTCTTTATATGAAAAATCTGGATGGTCTCATTGCCAATTTGTGTTTTGCCAATTTGTGTCTATATTTCTCAGCCCACTGGTGTGGTCCCTGTAGAGATTTCACTCCAGCATGCCATGGCTGGCTTTACCATTTGCAGATCACACTGAAAAGAAGTTCACTACATTACAAACTGATGCAGTGGGCCTTATACAAGAATATGGAATCCGAGCATAAGAGAAAGCCAAACAAGAAGCACAAACCCTGGAGTCACTTTTGGTTTCTGATGACCGCAACTTTGTGCTCAAGCATGAAGGTGCCCAGGTGAGTTACTAAGATCTGCTTACTAACTTCAATGTTCTTATGCCATGATTCATTAATCACACCATAAAACCATAAAATAAGTTCTACTCCTACATAACATTTGAGGGTTTATATATACAAATGGTCAGTCAGAGTGCTTTTTGCTATGATTACCCATTTTGAAATCTCATTGGGCTCCCAATGTTACTTTAAGTTTGTGAGTCGTGATAGCTCTGACAAGCAGACAGCAAAAGGGGCAAGTCATGGGTGAATTTTGGCAGTCTAATCTCAGCATTTAAGCCAATTGGTCTTTTGTGTTTTGATAGTGTGCTATCCAAACTCATATGGTTAGTGTTTCTCTGTTTAAAAAAGAAGAGTTTACTTAATAATATTTTGACTCTAAGTGTTTAAACTATTGCTTGAACATTAGTACATATTATATGGTATACCAGCTCCAATATGTCAACTCTTAATTAATTGTTACCTTTCAAACAGTTTACTTCTTCCCAACCACAGCCTGTGATGATTTCTGTTTCCCTGCCAAAGGTTTGTGCTTCTGATATTGCGTCATAAAACTGCAGGTTTTTGCTATGCCAGTATATGATGGGCTAGAAAGACTGCTGGTAAATAAATTCAAGTTGCCACCAGGACGTTGTCTTCGCTTAGTTGCTCAATTTTCTTATGTTGGTGAGTGAAATTTTTTGCACATATCATCAAATTAGCAGTGACTTTTTCATTTCAAAGTGGCTCCTACTTACATTCTTTCCTGAAGGGCAGCTTTCACAACTTCCATCGCCGTTACATTCCCTTTCTTGGGGATTTGTTGGGTTTCTTTGGAGGCATAGCCTTCACGCCAACTTCTTATTTTGCAAGTTCTTCTAAAACAAAGCTCACAAGTATTTTGTTTAACTTGAGCATCCCCTTCATATGCATCAACTATTTGTAGGTCTTGGGAAAGGCAACAACATAAAAGTATACCTTATTGGTAGTGTTTTTGATATTCCAAACTAGGTGCGATTTTTATTTTGTGTTATATCATGTTTCTTTCAGTTGCCCTATATGGTGTGGCTCGCCATATGCAAGCCAAAAAGATATAGCTTAGGTTGGCTAGTGAACTGGGTGAGTAATCTCAACCCTCCTAAGACATCCATATTATGCAAGTTTTGTATTTCGATCTTTACATCTTCATCTTAGATTTGCTATGCATTCTTTTGTTTTCAATTATGTGTACATATTTTCAGGTTGTTTGCTGACATGAGCATTTGTGTGTAGTTTTGTATCTTGTTTTGTTTTACAAGATACGCATATACTTATCACTTTTACCAGTGAATTTGATGTGAATGACCAGTGAAGTTACAATTTCAAAAGAAGTTGTTGTAACAATGATATAGACATTTTAGTTACGGTTGTTAGATACATGATCTCCAAATTATACATATTGTTTATTTTGATGTAGATACATTTTTTCTAAATCAGACATGTATTTTTATGCAGATATCTAAAATAAACATAGAGTTGTCATTATCATAGTCTTTGTGCTCCCTATTCCCAAGTACAAATCTAATTTATTAGGTTGAATATTATTTTTGAAAATGTGATGTTAAAGTTTAAATATAAATGTTAATAACAAAGAATATGCATGTTTTTCAGTTTCTATCAAAATTCTTAGCAAATAAATAAATAAAACTTTAAAATAATTTTAAAATTAATTTGAGAAAAATACAAAAGCTTTTAAAATAAATTTATATTTATGTCAATGCAAATTATTTTTTCTTCCTGTTAGTTTATAACATCATCCTTACCATTATTAGAACTTTGGAAGAGACATATTGCCTTATTATAAAGTTGTAAAAGCTTCTTCTTTTCAATGTAACTCTAACCAGGCCACTGTGGGACCAAGTGAATTATTTTATAGAAAAGAAAAAGATCTCACAATTGCAATAGCAGATGCTTGTAATCTTTACTAGAAAATTACAAATTTTATTTTTACAAAACAACTATGCCTATCAAAAAAATAAACAATTTTGGCTCTGAAAAATAAGATAGACAATACTACATGCTTGTAATCTTTACTACAAAACTACAAATTTTATTTTTACAAACAATCATATCTATCAAAGAAATAAACAATCTTGACTATTAAAGAGAACATAGATATTAGTCCTACTACAATTATGGTTTTACAAAAAAACCACATCTCTCAAAGAATAATTAGTGTTGTTGTAAAATAGAATATAGAAATAAGTCCTTTTATTATAATTATCATTTTACAAAACAACTATGTTCATGAAAGATATAATTATTTTTTATTATAAAAAAATGCAATTATAAAATTACATGCCTATGAAACTACAAATTTTATTACAAAACTAAAACCACTACAAATTTTCATTTTCTTTGATATAATTTTACTACAAAACTACAAATTTTACTTTTACAAAACAATTATATCTATCAAAAAAATAAACAATCTTGACTATGAATAGGCATTAATCTTTCTACTACAATTATGGTCTTAAAAAAAACCACTTCTATCAAAGAAATAATTAGTGTTGTAAAATAAAATATAGAAATCAGTCATTTTATTGTAATTATCATTTACAAAACAACCATGTCTATGAAAGATATAATTATTTTTTGTTATAAAAAAAATTGCAAACATAAAATCACATGCCTACGAAATATACAATTATTTTTGGTTATAAAATAAAGCAAACATTACATCCATGGATTCATACTCAGGGTGTGGTCATCCATCAATTTTCCATGCTTGTATGTCCCTAAATGTGTAATATGTGTATATACCTAGCAAACCATCTAAATTGTGATATGCACCATACCCAATGGACATGTTCAAATTGAGGGTGTGATGATCCATCAACTCATGTTTATGCATGACTATATGTAACGGTGCCTTAAATCTAAACAGTGCATTGGTTGTATTGAATATGGACACCAGTAAAGATCCATTGAAACTTGGATGACTTTTCTGTGATATGCACGGCATAAAAGACATGCTTCTCCAAAATGCAGGCAAACTAAGTATGGTTTGTTTGACTTAAACCTGCAGAATGAAGACTAATGCTATGAGTTATCATAAAATAACAAACTTATCAGTTATCCTACTCCATATTCACAAATGTCAGTAAGTCATGAGTTTCAAATAAGTGAACATGCAGTATAAAATGGCATGAGAATCAAAGTAACTAATGACTCCACCTAGCCCATTCCTCTAAGAAATATATTTTATCCATGGCTACTTCTCCAGAAGTAGAGAAAAGAAAGAGTATAACTATAATTATCGGAGAGGAAAATTTTGAGAAACGATATTATTTTCCCTTGTCTTTAGAAAGTTGGGAATAGAATCCCTTTACTTGGGAAAGCATAAAAAACAGTCTTGTATGGTGATCCCTTCATTTGCATCTGTTGCCTCATAGTGTCAAGCGGGCAGCACAAAATTGTAGCAAAAGAGGCTGAAATAATAGGTGTGGCAAAAGAAGCCTTTGTCTTCTTCCTATACTCCTCTGGAAGAGACTTCTTAACTCCGCCATTTGAACACATGAAGGTGTGAGAAACTAAAGTAAGCAAGACTAGATAAATGTACAGATTGATCTAAAATGATATTCCAAAAGTCATGTGCCTCGATCATGCAAACTTCTTGTTCATTCAAACCTTTTAAACACAATAAAACTTTATTTCGGATCATCACATAGAATATCGTATATTTGAAATAATAAACTTCAAAGAACACATACGGACTAGAATCTAAACTCACAAGTCAAAAATACAGAAGTTGACAGCAATGTAGGGTGCAATGCCAATAAGAGATGGCCCAAGTGCTCTGTAAAATGATGTAACTCCTTCCTCCCGCATTATATTTATTGCAACCTACAAATTAAGAGGAAGCGGATAAAGAATAGATGGAATCAATCTTAAGGCAGAAGGAATGTCAGGTCAAAACAAAAGAAAATAAAAACACAAATACTAAGCCTATATGAAGAATCAGTACCTGCCTCGCGGTTTTGCAGGCAATATCAAATACACTACGCACTATATCCCAAGGAATCACTTGCAGCATCTCCAAAACCTAAAGAACATCCAGGATATGAAATATAGAAGCAAACTTTCAAGTCATTTAACAATTAATCATTGGAAAAATGCAAACTACTTACAAGCCTTCTGCAGAGTTCAGTTGCAAGTTTATCAAACAACAATGGTGGAGGCAACTCTGCAAGCATTAAAATACATAATTCATAAAAATCCTAAAAAACGTAAGAAATTATATATAAATGAAAGAAGTAGAAATAAATTACTCTGCTCATGCAATGCTCGTAATGGGATGTCTTCCTTGGACAAAGTGTAGGAGCAAGCATCAATCCATGCATCTCATTTGTATCATGAACATTTTGCAAACATTTATTAGCAAGGTTTCTCATTTTCCCATCCTGCCAAATTGACCTTACCTGGTTTCAACACTCGCGGAAGGTTAAAAATGAGCCCATAAGGATAATAAATAAACATGGAGTTGAGAGTCAACTGTGAAAACCAAAACATACCGACATAATTA